>CAUYQV010120467.1:0-71329 GCA_963574575.1 Galagoides demidoff
ATTGAACTAAAATGGCAATTTCAATTTGCAATTCCAAAAGAATTTTATTCCAAATGAGTTACATATTTTGACTTCTAAAGTGAAATTATTGCAAAAATATCATTCATGACCTATCTATGGCCAGAAAACATGGGCTTGGTAAATTCACAATTGGTTAAAATATTTTCTCCTATTGATATTAATTAAGATCAATGCAGCCTAAAGGAAAAAGATAGTCTCTAGTGGCATAGCACTGGCCTTTGAATGTAGTTCCATCTGCTCAATATTTTGATTACATTTTTGGACTAGAATAAAATAGGCACGCTTACTAGATTCAGCAGTGGCCCATAGATGGCTGGGTAGTTAATATACTAAACATCAGATATATATTCAAATTGATTTTGTCAGTTTGGAACAATCAACAAACCAATAAGCTAGAATTCAGTTGGAATAAACATAAAGGTCTGCAATGAGGTTTAAAAATGCCTGAACAACTAAGAGAAGAGAGACTCCTAAGCTATTGGCAATTAAAATTGTTTCAGGGTATTAATTTAATGACAATTGCAATACCAGCCAATAGACAGGAGTGCCAGAAGAGCTAATGAGATCTGAAATCACATTAATAGAAATATGTCATCCAGAATAAAAATAGTAATAGTCCCAGCTCTATGTTTTATGTAGGCCTACAGCCAGAATACAGTTCTGAGTGTCATATTTTTAAGAGATACATTGCCAAAATAGACTTCCCCCAAGATGGAAAACATATCAGTGGGATATTTAAACTAGAAAAAGAAAACTGTTAAGAGAATAATCACTTTCAGATCTTTAACAGACAATTAGAGTATGTAGGCTCCTATTTATTCCATATAAGATTCAGAGGGTGGAATTGGGACAAGTAGATTGAAGTCATAGAAAAGGAGACATCTATACTCTTTAAAAATAATTGTCTAATGTTTGGAACTGTTCAAGAATTGAATGGTTGCCTTATAAGAGAGGGAGATTTCCATCATCAGGAATATTCAAGTTGAAGTTCAAGACGGTTGTAAGAGGAGTCAAGTGCTGGTTGAGATCAGACATAAGGTCAATCAAGGGAATTTGTTACCTATGATTTGAGCAGAGCCACTATTTGTATTTTCGGTGTTAGCCCTATAATCATGCCGCTTTCAATTGCCAGCATTCCATAAAGCACCAGCTGAGTTGGAGATAGAGAAATGGCATTTTAGCCTGTCCTCTTTGCTGCAGTCCAATATATGGGTGCAACCTTGGAAGTAAGTCTGGCAGGAAAAGGTCACCTGTCGTATCTATTAACCAAAAGGTAACAAACTAGTGGTCCAATGATTATAGACTTCCCTTCAGTTCCCAAGACTGAATTCTGCAGCTGGGCAGGCTGGCATAACTTTAGCTGGGAAGGCGGTTGTGGACAGATGGCAGAGGTTCAGGAAAGGAGTAGCTGACATGTGAGGTGAGGGTGCTTCAGCCACATGCAAGTTCTCAAGAGGGGAAGGTAGGGACGGGGTTAATAAACAAATGAACCCAGGTGGAGACAAAAGTGGAGTGGCCACCAAGAAAAGAGCAAGAGACTAACTTTGGCAAGCAGAGTTCAATAAAGCCAAGCCTCCTTCTGGTCTTCACCCAGGGCCCCCTCAGCACCCAGCTGCTCCCAGTGCCTGGAATCCCCTCTGCCTCGAATGCCATTGCTGCCCCATCCTTCCTCATGACACAGCTTACGCGCCACTCAGTGCAACTTCTTCTGTGTGCAACAACACCCTCTAGGTAAGGATCACAATTGTGTGACCACTCTTAACATTTCTGATGCTGCCACTAGCTGTGAGCCTCCCAAAGCTAGGAACCACATTCTACTGATGTTTCTGTCACCAGAGTTTAAACTATACCAGGTACATATTTTTGGCTCAATAGATATTTGGTGAATAAACAAAGGACTGGTCACCAAACAGTGGCACTGCTGAGCCCATGCCGCGGGCGCAGACAAGCTGTGCTTTCCACCAGCTGTGAAGAGAGCAGTGAGCCTCCTGGAGGCTGAGTTGCCCCAGCTGTAGAGACTGGAAGGTTTGGGATATTGAGCCTGGCATGGTGCCCCAAGGAGTCTCAATTTTTTCTGATATCCACAAGAGTCCTCAGCCCTGCACTTTGTGTAACAAATATAATGGTTTCCACTAAATGCATCTCAAGTGAGTGGGCAAATTTATGAGTAAATGAAGGAAAACCCATTTCACCAAGTACAGGCTGTGTTTTCTGAGTCAGGATGTCTGCAATTATCTGGCTTTACTTCCTCTATTTCCTAAGGCATCCGGCCTCCCCTGGTCAGTCTGGTCAGATAGGTGGGTGATGCCATTGGAATGGCTGCCTCTCCCTGCCTTCCCCACTCTGTGGACCCCAGGTTCAACTCCTCTGACTTCTCCAGTAGCACCCTCTTTTTCACTCACACCCACATTGCCCTTGGTTTCCCCAAGCAGAGAACTGCTATTTAGGAAACCTGACATTCTCGGGACTCCCCAGCTTGAGGCTCAGGTTCTAACCCCAAAAGTTTATTCTTGTCTCCAGGCAGTTGCTTTTGCTACCTACTCAAATGTCTTTCCTTTCCTTTTCTTTTCTTTCTTCCTCTCTCTCTCTCACTCTCTCTCTTTCTCTTTTTCACATGATCTTGCTCTGTTGCCCAGACTGGAGTGAAGCACACTGGTGTCATCATAGTTCACTGCAGCCTCAAACTCTTAGACTCAAGTGATCCTCCTGCTGCAGCCTCCCAAGTAGCCAGGACTTTAAGCGTGCACCTCCATATCTGGCTAATTTTTAATTTTTTATAAAAATGAGGTCTCACTCATATAGAAATGTCCCCTAGGCTGATCTTGAACTCCTAGCCTATAGTGGTCCTCCTCTCTTGACCTCCCAAAGTGCTGGGATTATAGGCATGAGCCACTGTGCCAGGCCAATGTTTAAATATTTAAAAATTTTAATCCTTCCAGGAAGAGACTTACAGCCAACACTTCCCTAGCCCCTGTAAAATGCCACAGCCTGTGCTTGAGTCTAAAGATAGCAGGACAATGAGGAGACACGGGCTTGCTCTTGCCTGGTCCCAGCTTGCACAGGCAGCCCTGCCTCTAGAGTTGGGCTGCTTCTCTAGTCCTTGCTTACCCTTGATTTCTTTATAGTGTTACTTTCCCCCTAAGCAATTGCACACTCTACTTCTTCTAAACCCTAAACCCACATAGCAACAAACTCAAGAGTAGTCATACGAGGCACAATAAATACTTGTCACCTGAACTGGAGAGAGCGGCTTTTCATGGGCTGATGTGACTGATCTCAGAAAAAGAACCACCAGATCCTTTGTAAAGGCCTGTGCTTTGCTGGGATTGTATATGGAAGGGGATTTGATTCTTCCTACTTTAACCCTTGCATGAAAGGAAAAAACTAAAATTTCAGTACTTGAAACAGAAACTAACATCACCCCATTTTATCAGTCTTTTCCCACATAACCAGATTGTTTACACTCATTGTCTTAGAGAAAATGTAGATACCATAACATTTTTTTTAGCTGTGGTTCCTGGTTTTTTTTTTTTCCCTATTTGTGCCCAGATTCACCTTTACATTTGGGTTGGTTTTTATGTCAGAAAGTAGAAAGAGATGAGGGCATCAACTGGACCCTTAATTCAGAAACACATTTTCAGTACCAGCGGACGCGTACCCTCAGCTGACGGTAAAGTCTTTCTCCCCCTATGCACCTGACTCCATCTGAAAAGCACTTTTTTTTCTCAAAGGAAAAAAATAAATAAACTAAAATATAAGCCACGATTGGGGTAAAAAAAAAGATTGCAGATAGTTGGAAGACGGATTATGCAGCGCAACAGGATGAAATAACCCACAGCACCAAAAGCCAGGCTGCTCAGGATCAATTACCACTGAGCCCGTAATGATCTTCTTACATCAAAAGCCCTTTCAAGACATAGCAACATACCTGCCCTGCAAAGACTCTTGAACCAGAGGATAATGTAATCATCAATACAATATCCTTTCTCTTTTGTGAGCACTTTAGAAAAAGCCCAGCGGAGGAGTGACTCTGGTATTGAGTGTCATTTTAAACAATACCCTGAAACCATAATACAATCTTACTCCTGAAATGTGAAGTATTTGCTGCCACCGTGGGTACACCTGGCATGTCTGGTTGCTAACAGAATAAATGCATGATTTTCTTTTCACTCACTTTCTCACTCCTTACCTGACTAAGTTGCAAATCAGTTGAACTTACCCTTCTTTTCTGTTTTGTTTCAGGGTCTGGTATTTGTTTGTGCTTTATCTTCTTCTACCTCTTAATAAAAAAAAAAAAAGAGTAAACCAGTCTGCCTGTGAGAGTATTGACTGTGGTAAGAATGCCGGATTGTGTTGCAAAGAAGCCCGGGCCTGTAATGTTATCACTCAGCAGGACTGGGTTCCATCAGAAGGCACATGGTGTGCCATGACGTAGCTGGTCCTCCACCACAAAAGGGGACTTTTCTCTGTGAATTAGACAAACCACACAAAAGGCAACAATAGCTAGCATAAACACCATTTAATACTATTCACAGGCTATTGAAGAGATGGGCGTTGACTAAGAATTGCAGCAAAGCCAGGACATTGTAGTCAGATGAAAAGAGGCCTAATGAACAGGAAGCATCATTTGAGCAGGCTGACAGTAACCATATAACGGCGGGATTGTGGGGCTGGCATTTACCCCAAGGGTCTTTACAGTCAGAAAAATAAAGAGAAATTAAAGCATAAGGAATCCTCTTTGTGGGCACTTAAAGCCCATGAAGCAGCACAAGAAGCTATACAATTGTCTTTTCAAGACTCGTCTGTGCTTTAGATAATTATGAAAAGGCAACATTCGGGGTGTGCTTAGTTATAGGATTCTATATCGCCCATTGGGAAAACTCATCTATAAAAACAGATGAATTTTTCACAGCAAAATGAATAGTTGCATAAGCATTCGCCTCCTTTTAAAGCAGGAAGAGCTAACTTCGGCTGGATTAGTCAAGCTAGGCACCATTTCTGGCAGCCTCTTCTGGGTAAGCAAGGTGTCCGGGGCAGGACATCCCGTGTTTTTCACCAGGTGCATAAAGAAAAAGAAAATGAAATCAACCTTTGGAAATACAATGCTTAGCTTTTAAGATATTTATCCCTCTGCCTAACAGAAACGAATTTATGTGGGTATTAAGTAGGAATTTAACTCAAGCACTTTAATTTTGAAGCAAATCTTTCATGATAATCATTCTTTGATGTGTACTGAACACTTTTTTTTTTTAAGAGAAGCATGACAAATGTACACAATACATTAGAGAAGATTAGAGAGGAAAGCCCAGGAGCTTTTTATGAGCTAGAAGGAACCCTAGAATGTTCTGGAATGTCATTTTACTGGGGGAAGAAATAAGAATCAGGGAGTTAAGTGACCAGCCTTGTCACATGCTTACTAATAGCAGCTCCAGGTCTCCTGCCCCCATATCTAACTATTTTGAATATAGAAATAGTTTGATTTTTTAAATATAGAAATTATCATTACAGATGTAAAATTAAGCTTTTTGGTTGTTTATTTACTCCCTGTGCCCTCAGTCTACAGGATAGGGTTAACCTGTCTTAAAAGGGTTGTCCAGAAGGATAAGATGGTATTTGCTTTTATTATTGTTTGTTTAAATAAAAAAACAAGACAAGGTTTTAAAGACCAGAGCCCCAGTGAACATGTGGGCCATCAGGGAACATGGGGATCACTCAGAAAGACCAATAGCTCTGACAGCAGGGGAGGGGTCTGAGGACCAAAGAGGTTTTGCCTGACCCAAGGCACAGGCCTTGGCAGGACCAGTTCTCAGGTCTTCTTAACTCAGCAAACCAGAGGTCTTTCTCTAACACCACCATGATGTCTCTTAAGACCTTAAGATGTCCTCTAAGAGCAGTGAAACTGCCTAACGTCACAAACCAGGTAGAATAGGACTCGGCACAAGTTGTTCATATACACAAAATTCTCTTTTCTTTACAGCAATAGTTCTCAAATTCTAGTGTGCATTTAAAATCAAAACAGGAAGCATGGGAAGGTCTTTCCCCCAACATCTTCTAATTTTATAGGTCTCATGGAATGTCCAGGAAACTGGTTTTTCAAAAAGCATCTCTCCTTCAGTAGGTGGTCCAAAGGCTGCACTTGGAGAAAAATCACCTTAAAGTAGAGGCTCCTTTCTACCCCCCACCCCTTCCCCTTTGGGGGCGGGGGGGGGGTGGTGGTCTCCATTTAATTTTCTTATTGATACTCTGAGTTAAGTGTTGCCATCTAACTTACTTTGTTCACGATGATTCTAATAAATGAAAGATTTTCTTTTTTTTTAGACCAGTAAAAAAATAACTAGAAAAAGCTAGTCCTGCTGAAGGTGAGCCAGTCTTGCTGTCTCAAAGCCCCAAATTCGGACTCTAACTCTAGTGGATCATCTCGCCATAGTGAATCATCTCACCACGTAAGCACAACCGGTTTGTGACAAACTGTAACAGGACATTGCCGATACCTTATCACAACAGAAAAGCTCTGTACATTTCGACAGGAAATGTATTCTGCCGAACTGTAGGTTTCTCCACATCAGGCATTCATGTATTCATTTACCGATCATCTGTATCAAGAACTACAGTTCTGGAAAAGAGAGATTTAAGTGAAACAAGCCACAATACTGCCAGCCCTCAGGTAGGTTGTAATCCAGTAGGGAAAGTGAAAGGCATCCACACTTTTCTTTGAATAAAAGAATACTACTACCCGACTGTCTGCATCTAGTTCAGTTCTGGGCTTTCTTTTCTTCAGTTGCTCAAAGTAACACAGGGCTCAGGCAAGGGAGGGAGAGCCAGAGCAAGAAGGTAAAGCTGGAGAGGCCATCTGCTGGCAGTTTTCTCCTGTCCACTCCACCTGCCCCACTTGTATTTGCTTTGTGCACGAACACCTTCACCACATCACTCTAGTCCCAGCCAAAGAAAATAATGGCACCTGTCCTGTGCCAGGCACTGTGCACAGTCCCAATAGTGGGAAAGGGACAACACGGGCCCTCTGAGGTCCAACACGCAGAGAATGCTTTTTGTAGCCCATTCAGTAGTATTTTCTCCCTGCCCTAAAGCATGCACAAAACCAGCGCAAATAATGACATCGTTTCATCGGCACCGTGACCCTAACAGCATTATTGTCCTGTTTGACAGTGAAGACACTGAGGATTGAGGACGCCAAACAATTTTCCAGCATCACACATCTGGTAAGTATTAGAGAAGAGACGGATACCCTGACCCTAAAGATCACATTCTTATCTTCTCAGTGTGTGGGGTTTTTCCCCTCTCTTCCTCCTTTCCCCCAACTTGAATTAAATTGAGTTGTTCTCTTAGGTGGGGGTGTATTAGTTTGTCTACTGGCTTCATATCAGCAATGAGTATATTGAGGACTTGCTTTTCCATTCTGTTCTCCAACTCTATCCAAGTTAATACAAAAAAATCTAAAGTCTCCGTCTTTATTATGGCTGAATAGTGTCCCATGGGGTGCATAGACCACGGTTTATCAATCCACTCCTTTGAATTTGTCTTTCCATGTGCTCACTATATGCCTTCCCCAGTACTAGACAGAGGTTGTGGTAAGCAGTATAATGAGTTAAGTCATGACATTAACTGATAATGAAGCAGTAGCTCTCCACCAAGGGCAATTCTGGGGCTAACCTTCAGAGATACTTGTCCATGGCTAGAGACATTTGGGTTGTCACACTCAGGGAGTCAGGGGTGCTTGTGGGTAGAGGCCAAGGGTGCCACACACCCTACAGTGCACAGGAGGGCTCCCACAGCAGGTATTATGCTGCCCCAAATGTCACCAGGGTCTAGACTGAGAGACCCTGTGACAAAGATACTGACCAGAAGCAGCATGAACTCCCTGGGAAATAGGAGGTAGAGGGTCAGGCTGATTTCAAAGGTGATGTTTGAGCTGAGTTTTGAAGGATAAGTAAAAATTTTCCATCTCAAGAGAGGAGAGTGGATCAGGAAGAGAGCACAAGCCTGTCCAGCAGCCTCAGAGGAAGAGGATGTCTGGGGGCAGCAGTTGTTTTGAAGGTGAGAAGAGCGGGGCAGGGAGTAAGGCTGCGAGCCTGAGGTGGCAGCAGGGGTGCCAAGGGAGAGTACATTGGAGACTTACTTTTCCATTTTTGTGATACTTTACTAAAGAGAATGTTCTCCAACCTGCATTCCAGCAGGGGAGAGGGGTGGGCAGGGGACTGGTGGCAGAGATACCCATCTTCTAGGGTTAAGATTCATCACACTCGTCACCCTGAAGGTCTCTGGAAAGCAGGACTTATCAGCACAGTGGGAAAGAAGCAGATGGTATCGTGGAGGTGGAGTTGAATGGCTTTGTCTACCTACTGGGTGAAGAAGAAGGAGGAGGAACGAAGACCCAGGTTTAGGGTCTGTAGGACGGGAGGTGTTGCCATAAGAGAGAAGAGACATTACCCAAAGCAGGACGGCAGCCTTCTCAGGTGAGGCTCTGTGGGCCTCTGTGTTGCTTTGTCCAAGCCAACAGTGGGTCTGATGGGTACGATATTCAGCCCATTCATTTTAAAGATCTAGAAAGTGAATCTACAAATTTACCTATAAGTGACATCAAGTTTCTCCCATTCTTGGGGCTACAGGGGTTCATGGGAAAGGGAACTCGGCCTTTCCTCACACTGGCTATCTCCTCTACAAGTTTCTCCAGAGGATAGTGTGCGTTCCCCCTTTCCAATTCCAT
The DNA here is from genome assembly GCA_963574575.1 of Galagoides demidoff. Lineage (NCBI taxonomy): Eukaryota > Metazoa > Chordata > Mammalia > Primates > Galagidae > Galagoides > Galagoides demidoff. The sequence goes on from CAUYQV010120467.1 coordinate 8,744, forward strand.
TAGCCCCCGACAACCTTGTTCTCCCCCAACACATCACTGAGACTGAATTTTCCGTTATTGCTCCTAGAATGTAAATCCAATGGCCTTCTCCGTCTCATCTTCTGCGGCGACTACTTTGCAGTGTTTAGCACTGTTAAGGAAAAGACTGACACTGCCCCTTTTTGAAATGCTCATTTCCTGGCTTTCCATAATCCGATTCTCTTGATTTTTTCACCACCACTTCAAGAACTCTCCAAGGACCCAAAAATGGAATCCCCCAAGAGGCCACCCCTGCCATCTTCTCATCTGTTTCTTTATTCTTGGAAACCTCGTGCCTCCATTGACTATCTTTCTTAAACATGCCCAAATATAATGTATAATATCACATATGATAGTTCTTGCCCTGTCTTTCCTTTCAATGTCTTTCTAGTTCCTTATCTCCCTGGGGAGACCATGCCAGAGCCTGTAGCTGAGAAATGCCTGGAGTAGACTGAGCAATGGCATCTGGGTGGCCTCAACCCCAGGTAGCTGATATATTACTTGAGCTAATATGAAGTTACTCATGACTGTTAGAGCTAGAATAGCTATGACCAAGAAAACAGTCAATAACAAGTGTTGGCAAAGATGAAGAGAAACTGGGACCCTCATATGTTGCTTCAGAGAATGTAAAATAGTAGAGTCACTTAGGAAAACAGCTGGACAGTTGCATTTCAAAACTTAGATGTAAATTTGTCATATGACCCAGCAATTCCACACCCACGTATCTACCCAAGAGAAATGAAACCATACCTTCACCCAAAGACTTATATAGAAATATTCTTAGCAGCTAATTTATAGTAGTCAATGTGAAAACAAACTGATGAATGGATAAGCAAAATGTGGTGTGTCCGTACAATGGACTATTACTCAAAATGAAAAGGAAAGAAGTGGCCCGGTGCCTGTAGCTCAGTGGTTAGGGTGACAGCCGCGTGCATCGGGGCTGGTGGGTTCGAACCCAGCCTTGGCCTACTAAACAACAATGAAAACCACAATACAAAAATAGTTGGGTGTGGTGGCTCTGTCGCAATAAATAAATAAATAAATGGAAAGAAGTGCTGCTACCTGCTTCAGCTGTGATGAACGTTAAGAGCGTTATGCTAAGTGAAGGAAGCTGGATGGAGAACACCACATGCATATTGTATGACTACATTTGCATGAAATGTCCCTTAAAAGAAAATCCATAGAGACAAAGTACAAATTAGTGGTTGTCCGGAGTTTGGGGTTAGAGCAGGGATTGACTGCCGGCGGCCAAAGGGACGTCTTTGGAGTGATGTAAACGTTCTACAACAGCATTGTGTGATAACTGCACAACTCTGTAAAATTTCTCAAAATCATTGATTGCACACTTAGAATAGATGAGTTTTATTGTATGTAAATTATACATACTATTTTTAAAAATGACCTTTGCAGTAATAGTTTTGTCTTCTGTAGTGTGCTCAGATGCTTCACTGTTAGTGGGATCACTCACTATCTAAAATAAGATAACCCCAAGGATGAGACACCAGCTTACACTTTGTGTGTAAAAACATAACCAGATCACAATGCGCATCCGAGGAGCCTGAGAGACAGTTAGATCTGTGGACGTGACTCAGATTCATGACTGCCTCCCTGTATCTGAAACTGTGTCCTCCTCGCTGATGAATGGTTTATACATCAGTCTCTCATGAGTTTGGTTTGCATTAAACTACTTCACTTGTCCAGCACAGAAGTCCCTCCAAGACTCATTGGGTTAGACAAAAACATTTTCATAGAATGCATAGAGGTAAAATTTAGCTCAGTTCTCAGTAATTATAATTTCTCAATTATTGAGATAAAACCAAAAAAGCTCAATTAAATCTTGACACCCCATTATATCCTGAATTTTAATAGCCGTCAAAGTTAGAGATGACAGACCATAGAATTTGTTGTTATTTCCTATATTGTTATTCTAATTGTAATATGAGAGACCACTGCCACTCTAAATCGAAAATAATCCTAACTTTCCTAAATCATAAACATTGAAATCAACTCCCTAAACATGTATACTACATATTTTATAGTCCCATGACATAAGGGATTTACTTTGAATACAACTGGAGAATAAACATGTGTATAGATTTAGGCAATATTCAAGATTTATAGCATTTAAGAAGATTAATGAATATTCCAAAAAACATCTTAAGGAATCCACATTTTAAATCATTCCTTGGCTTGTTTTGGTATTGAAATAATTGTTGAATGCAAAATCTTGATCATGTTTCCCCCCATCATTAGCACGCACTAGATACACGAGTTTTCATTTTATAGGGCAAATCATCCCAACCTTGATTTTTAACCATCAGAGCATCACGAGCATCCACTTGGTAAAACCGGCGCTTTCTTCTTTGAGTCTTGTACCCGTCAGAGACAAAACTCTCTGGACAAGCCCTGAAAAATAGAATGTTTGCTTCTCCCTGCCTCTGTGGAGCAAGGAAGCTGTGCCTGCATCACAGAGGCAGAAGAGCAGACTCCCCACTCCTTTGGGGAGCTGATCACAACGGCGGCCTCCAGATGGGCAGAGCTGGCAGCTTTCTTGTGGCCTGTGTGAACTGTGTGATCTCATGCCTCTTTGAGCCCAGGGGCAGCACTGAGGGGCTTTATTTGCACTGCACCTGCCCCATAAGCAACAGCATTGATTTCTGCTCCCAGAAACCCTCACTAAGTAGAACTATTCACTGGATATGCTGCCTGTTTATCACCCGGGAAGAAGGGGCAAGGAGTTCTCTGCCTCTTATAAGTGATGGAACTTTCATCTTACAATATTTCTTTTCCAGCGTATTTATTTTTGAACAAACCAGAAACCCACACACAGCTTCTGGCTCTGGATCTGCTAGGAATCATGCAACATAGTAGTTCTCCCTTACTGTTTTTTTTTTTTTTCTTTTTTTCCCCTTAAGATAATACATTATTAACCTGCTCCTGCCGACTGACTCAGAATAAATTTCTCATTTAAAAAAAAAAAAAGAAGAAGAAGCAAGTCATAGAAGAATCAAAATGACACTTCCTCCTCTGTTATTTACTGAAGGTTTTCTTTGGGGGGAAGGAGCAGAGAGTGGTTTAGTTAATTAACCACTGTGACCAGCAGATGGTCACAATGACCCATAGAACTACACAGCCAAAGAAACTCTGTGAGATCAGCTTACCCTTGACTGTTAAATTTAGACCTTCCTAGATAGATAATTTTTTACTCCCTCTCTAAAGATCTCTTACAAGAGAACCTTCCCAAACTCATTTAGCACAATGTGTCATGATTCATGCTTCCAATGGTTTCATTGGCCCCACCAAAGTTAGATTTCTTCATCTCTTCAACCTCTGCCTCCTCTATTACCATCACACACTTGAATGCAGTTGCTGTACCATGTTTCCCTGAAAATAAGACGCTGTCTTATATTTATTTTTTCTCAAGAAGACACACTAGGGCTTATTTTCAGGGGATGTCTTCTCTCCGTGCCAAAATGCACGATGTAGCTATGCAGATATGCTGCATAGCCACGCCCATCACTGGTCTTATTATCGGGGTAGGGCTTATATTTAACAAATGCATAGAAATCCTGCTAGGGCTTATTTTGGGGGTAGGTCTTATTTTCAGGGTATCTCTTTGTGGCATCCCAAGTTACTAGTCTTCTGGAGAATTGTTCTTTAATTATTATAAAACCACAAGACTTAAGAATTAAAAGGAACATTAGAGATTATCTGCTCCAACTTCCATCCTATGCTGGAATCTATCTACAAATTCCCAACAGCTATAAATCCTACTTAGCTAAGGAACAGACAGTCGGGACAAGTGGCCTGCAGTATTTCAGCCTATATTTTAAATAAATCTGTAAGTTAAAATGTTCTTCCTTGAGCAAAATTTGCCTCTTAGTAACTTTCACTGGGTCCCATATGTTCTTTCTAGAAAGATATAGAACAAGCTGGAACCTCTTTGTCGTAAGAAATTTTCAGATTATTGACAGTTCATATGTTCTCCACCTCCCTCAGTCCCAACCCCGATCTCATAAGTAATAAATAGACACTCTGATTCACATATCCTTAACCACATTTTACTTTTTAATCAGAGGACTGGATTGCACTTTAATCCTTTAATACAGTGGTGCTCGTTTTCCCACTTACATTGCAATAAATCTCTACAAATACTAAAAGTTAAAAAGCTATATATGTAATTTAAGTACATGAATGATGGAGTTTAAATTCTTTTTTTTTTTTTTTGCAGTTTTTTGGCCGGGGCTGGGTTTGAACCTGCCACCTCCAGCATATGGGGCCAGTGCCCTACTCCTTTGAGCCACAGGCACCGCCAGGAGTTTAAATATTTTTAAATAAAATAAAAGAAGAATCTCCAGTTGAAAAGTAGAAACTCTACAACAGTTGACATCGTCTCCAAAATGGAAGATGTCCAAAATCACCCTTTGTGATACAGAAAGAAAAACAAGGTAAAATCTAAAAGGTAAGGAAGGAACTGAGCTTTACTAATATTTACTATATGTGTCTACTTTGTGGGATGAAATATGCTTAGTTTGGGTACATCCTCAGAATGCCTTAATTATGGGGATAAACTCTCAAAAATGTCTGGAGCCCTCTGGTTGAAACAATGTTGATTGACTATTAATTCACTAATCTAAGTTGTAAGTTTCTATAAGTAAAATAGAACATTAGTATCCTGCAACAGAGGAGAGAGATTTCATAAGGTAGCCCAAGATATTGTCAATTAAAAAAAATGGGAAGCTATTTTAATGTGTTTCAAACTGTATTAAACTTGATTTCACTCAAATAGACATAGTTCATTGAAATCTCCCCCAAATAAGACAAATGGGAACAAAATTTACTTTATCTGCTTATAAAACAGAAACAATAAAAGGTGTATTCTAATGCCAATTTAATCAGAGATCATTGATTTAATTTTTCTATTTTAAGGTTGTCATTGCTATTATTAAAATTTCCTGAGCCAAAATAAGGTAATTTTTTTTCTTAGAGATTGTTGTCAATGATTATTCAGGCATCACTTTTATCATTTGTGAAGCAATGGGATATAAAGAATATACAGACTGTCTTCATTTGGAATTTTTCCTCATGATCCTGAACAAAGTACTATGTTTTTAATCTTTCTCCATCTTTAAAATGGGGACAGTGGCATCAAGGTACAAATCAACACTGGGAAAGCAACATAAAACAGAAACTGGGAATGAGGGAAGGAACTTAAGAAGTCTAAGATAGAGACCTTATAAAGAGATGAGCCAGGCACACCTATTTGAAAAACATTTATACTCTCAATTTGCCAAAGATATTTACACACTGCAGCGGCAGTAATATTATAGCAAATCATCCTCAAAATGGAGCATTTTGCTGTAATATGAAGGAAAAAGAAACACTTCAGAGTCACATTATTTAACTATTCAGTGAATTTGCAGCACCTCTTTAAAACACACACACACACACACACACTTGCAGTAGCACAAAAAAACCCAAAGAACCAAATCCATTTCTCTCTGATTTTTAAAAGACAGGCTGTTATTGTTGGAACTGATGGGTAGGAGATGACGATTGCCCCTACTTAATTTGTATATCAACAAATGATCAGCAACTTCTTTTCTGTGGGTAATTCCATAAGCTGTATTGTTTTTCTTTCCACCTGCCTGTGATGCCTTTTGTGGTGCTGATGTAAGTAGAGTGGCCTCAGTCACAGACAAAGCAGTAGTCAGAAGATGCTGACATGCTCAAGAGTGCTGGAGAGCTTTGCTGGCCTCCCTTTTACCTATAACCCTGAAAGTCTGAGTAACAAACATTACCCAGCGCCAGCGTGATCACCGCCTGGAAATTCTCTGATGAACCTGCCTGATTTGAATCCTAACTAGAAAAACCAAAGGACTGCAGCTCAGACTCTAGGAGAAGATGAATAACATAAATGGCCTCTCCCCTGGAAAAAAATTTAATTATATGTGTATAGATTTTTTTAAAGGTTGGCATTGAATACTCAGAAATGTGTTAAAATCATATGTACCCTCAATAGGAAAATTGAAAGAGAAACAATATTCTGAGACAAAAGGCCAAATCTGCAACTCAAGAGATGATGACAGTTATTAGATGCATGTGATGAAAGTATATCCATAAAACGCTGACACCCTCTTTCTCCCCTGGGGTGAGAGAGTTCAGACACTTTTCTCTGTTCCTTTCTGAATGTCTTCTTAATAAGTCGAATCTCTTTTTCTCACCTTGAGCTTAACATAAAATCTTTCTAAACACGAGAATTATTTTTGTTGTTGTTAGTGATAGTTCTGGATTTTCTATAAATCTGTACTAAAGACTTCAATAATTTCTAATATATTGTCATTAATAAAATTAACATAAATAATAATACAAGATAGCAACACAGCATAATACTAAGAACATGAATCTTGGACTCAGAAAAGCTTGGCTTTGAATCCTGAATCCATTCTTAACAGCTATGTGCAAATGATCTAAATCCTCTCAGCCTCCATTTTGCATCCATAAAATGGAATAATAATACCTACTATTCAAATTCAACTTAAAGAGAAGTTTGAATTGGATGCGAAAATGTGTGCATAAATTGCATAAGTGCTCACTATTATGGTCACTATTAGCATTGCCATAAATGTATAGCTATTATCTAACATTCAGTTTAAGAAGATAAGGAAAATATATTCAAACCACAGTTGATTTCTGTGTTCTATCCTCTGAACAAATGCACTATCTTTATTCTAGCAAAACCTCAAATCAGTTGCATGTTTGTAATTTGTGTGTAAATATTTGTTATGTTGTCATTTTTATAAAATTTACAAGGAAAAATAGTGTCTTGAACAACAATAAGGATTTCACTTATAACAATGTCTTGCCTTTAAAAGCACCACCTCTTGGCTCACATGAATCCATCAGCCTGATTTTCAAAGCACGGTAAGAAAACAGTAAACTGGTGTCCTGTCCATGAGTATACTATAGTTTATCCTGTTCTCATTCAACTTGTTAGTTTATTGGATACATGCATTTTTTTAATTGATCAGAAAAATAGTTATGGATCTGTATTATATCTCTTTATGAGATTTTATAAAGGTAGGTCCTAGTAAAGCAATCCTTGGACTCCAGAGGGCATCTCACAACGTGACAATTGGCTTCCCCAACAATAAATGAAGGCAGACAGATTGACAAACAGGCCTGGAATATGAGCCTGAAGCCAGACTTTTATAACTCAATCTAGGAAGTGACATGTCACCAATTCTCTGTATTCTATTGATCACAAAGATAGTTCTGCTACAGTGTAGAAAAAGAAGACATATAAATATGAAGACCAGGAGATAGAGATTAGCATGAGCCTCTGGGAGGCTAGCTACCATGACACCCTGGTGGTGAACAGCAGAATGGCTCTCATCTCTGCTTTAAGACTGACAGGATGCTATGGGTTTTCTCTGGCTGAAATAGTCAGGCAGGCCACATGGTGGTGGCAAGGTCTTCGTAAGAAAAAAATCCAATGAAAAGACTCATCCACAGACATTTAAATGTGAAGCCATCTAGGTAGATACATATTATGTTATGTTTCTGTAAAGAAAACATGTGTTTCCTATGGCTTTTCTACATGGAATGAAAGAAAAGGTGCTTTGGAAAACTCGACTTTAACCTAAAGTTAGTATAGTCTCCAAACATGTTTAGTTAGTGAACAAATCTAGTCAGGTGCTAAGTTTTCAAGAAAATAAAATATCTTTGATAAAATTTTAGAGGTGGAAGTTACCTAGAGCCATGTCTTCATTTTACAGAAAAAGGACCCTGACTGGTAACCACCTTCTCCCAGGGGACACCAAGAGATAGAAAGAGATTGCAATGGAACTCCCAAAGGGGCATTATTTACCCTTATTTTTTAACCAGGGACAGCTCAGGATAAGATGCTGTCATCATACCACACAAGGCTTTTATTCATTCAACATTTTGTGAAGTATCTTCTGTGCCAAGGGAAGGAGCCATAAGATACGACTTGGCTTCCATCTTCCCAAAGGGGAAAGAGAGGGACAAATATGAAGCAAAACGTCAAGACGATGTGGTGAGTGGAGACCAAGCATGTGGTGGGTAGCAGTTGGAACTCACAGCATCTGGAGGGTGACCATTTGTGCTTTATTAAGTATCTGATCAAATAGGGAATAAATTACTAGACTTTTAAGTGGTTTAGTAGAGTAACCAACTTTTAAACAGAGTATAGCCAGAATATTGGTTTTGCACTGTAACTTAAGTATCTGAGGTCTGGATTATTAATAAAACTTAAAAAGAAAATGATCTGACAGTTCTCAAACTTTGCTGTATCTGTATTTTCTTTCATTAAACAAATAGCTACTGTCTACTATGCACTCGGCACTGGGGATAGAGCACTGTGTAATTCAGATGTGTCTCCCCACAGGCTTTCTGAAGCTGGTTTTCTTCACTCCACAGAAATTGTTGCTTCTCTTTTTGCATCACCCACAGCTTTAGTTTTGAGTTCTTGGCTGTATGAATATCCCCTGTGCTAGGGAAGCAGAGACATCAAAAGTTAACAAAAAACATCTGGCCTCTAGGAGTGAAAAAAGTAGTTGGCACTGTCATACTGGGTCCACTAGTGCTACCATTCCCTGAAGAAATTCTTTGGGGGCTTGTTTCCTTAACATCAAACATACTTGAGACATGTCTCAACCTAGTGGCCCCAGAATGAACTTTCATTCCCGGAGTTTGTGATAGGTACATTTTGTTTCTTCACTGGGCCATGAGAGAAACTGGTTTGGAAGGAAAGCTCGGGTCACCTATGGGAAATAACAACCACTCATCTCCGTGTGTGTGTGTGGTTCATTGGAACATTTGGGGTTTCCCAGGGACTGGTTTGCTAATGGTTGAACAAACTAAACGCCAATCAGGAGCAAACCATTTGTTTTCCATGAATACTTCCACTTCTTGTGTTCTAGAGTCTTCTCTCAAATCCCATCCATGTAGGGAGAATTCTAGGACAATGGGTTAATGGCATTAATATTTCTCTCTTCACCTCCTGGAGGGCTCACATTTTTCAGGAGAAGGTGACATCAGTGTGAAACTCCTCTTCTTAAGCTTTCAGAAACATGTCTTCTTATTTAAAGATTAGATTATCCTTCTTCCATTGTTTTCCATTAGATTTGTTTCCTTTCTCCTTTTTAGGGCAGGCCAGCTCACTATTTTTAAAAGGTGATGGACCATGTCAGGATTTAGAAAGTGAAAGGAAAGAGATTGGTTTGGATTTTCTCACTCTCATTGTGTGCACTAAAGCTCAATAAACTTGGAATGGTGACTGCAGGTATAGGGGTGGAGGGAAGCTTTTGTGTCCTTAGAAAACCTAGGTTTCAGCTGGATTACAGAGGTAGTCAGGAGATGGGGAAAAAAGTTCAAATAGCACTTTGACTACTTTCCATGTCAATGGATATGTATCAGCCATATTCCATTGCTATAAGAATCAGCATGTTTAAGTATTGATAAAAATTTTTTTAGAGAGCACAATACAAGTTATCAAAAAATTGGATGAGTTTGTTGTAATGAAGACAGGACTGTACGTAGTTTATATTCAAGTCTATGTATTCTTCAGAATACTGAATAAATTGTCAAAATGGTGCTAAAACTCTATGTGAAAGAATCAGTCCAAACTCTGTTTATCTTCCTCATACATCTTTTTGTGATTTTTTTTAAGACTCCAAGCAAAAATTTTAAGCTCATTCCAACACTACTACAGACATTCATTGGGACTTGATTATATTTATTCATTGGGTGGATCTAATGTCACCTTTCTTTACAGCAATTTACAAAATAATGCAGCATACAGCACATCGAAAGCAGGTGGGTAAAATTAGGATATACCATTCTCATTGTGGGTTTATGTAACACATGGGAATTTCCTTAGTCTATGACTAAAATATAAAACTAAGCAGCAGGCATTGGTCAATATTTATGAGGACACGTGTCCTCCCCCCAGTTTCTTTATCACTAAATACAGGTGGCAAGAGCAGAGTTGCCTGTGGCCACTCAGGGGTTAAATATTAATTTATTAAAGCTCTCTGATTTCGACCAGTTGGCTCTTTGGAGAAGCTGGGAATTTTTGTGAGGGATGCCGCCAATCAGAGAGCTAATAAACTTGAATTCACACCCAGCCGTGGAGCTCATTCACTTTTGTCACAGTTATTTCTCATTCTTCATTTCTCAGTACTCAGCTGTGGGCTCCCTTTTCCCTGCCAGAGGGTTGTGCATATCAGAAATGATGACTGGGGGCGAGGGGATGAAGTTGTTATGTGCTCTAGGAACTGAAGACAACACTCTACCGAAGGTTAAGGAATGAATGATTGAGGCATGGCTCTCTTACCTGTTATAACCGTGCTCCAAATTTGGAGAAATAAATATGGTGTAATAATCTATTATCAGACGGTCAGTGCTACTAACCATCAGCTTTTCTCTTCGGGTCTTTTTATTTGGGTACACATATGTGTCAAGGGGGCATAAATTAATTAACTATGCATAATTACCAAAGTCTCCAAACGTATACAGACTTTACACAGAACAGTAGGCTGGACCTTGCAAGTCGTTAGTGTAGATGGTAGATAACCATCATCTATTGTAAATCTATTCCCACAGCAGGATTAAGTGGATTCAAATTCAAATAATGCATCCATAATATGTTGCCTAAACATGAAGCATTGTGAGTTTCCTCCTTGCCAAATGGAATTATGCTTTGAATATAAGACACTTATCAGAAAGATTCTAACCATGATGGTACATTTAGATATCAAAAGATACTGAATTTTTGTGAATACAGGATTTATTTACACAACTTTAAAATTGTGTGATTGGGTACTTTTACTTGGCCAGAGGTATTGATTTGATTAAATGTACAAGATCACTTTCTCCCCATACCCAAAGAACACCAGTTGCAGTTTTAAAAATTATCCCAGCTTGTTACATAATTGCAGCCACAGGGGCTGGAATTTCTTTCCTCAACAATGTGCCTAGTCTTCTCTCTGCGCTCTCTCTAATGACAGTACACTTTTCCCTTCAAAGTTTCCCAAGGCATTGCTTTCTGTAACTCACATCACCCTTTAAGAAGCAAGTTTGTTAGCTCATTAATACAGAACTTACAGAGAGGGTGCACTCCATATTGATCTAATTAAAAGGTTTTTGAGTCAGGACAACAATAATAATGGGATTAATTATTGTAATTTGTGCAGCTGAAGTATATACATAAATAGGTAATCTTTATTTTTCAATATTGCTGGTGGAAAATGAATTTCAGACATTAGGACCTGGGAGAGGGAGCTACAGCTGCTGAGCGGGTGCCCCTCCCTGGTCTGGCCAGCAGCCCCGACATCCCTGCACAAAGTAATCACAGATCACAGCATTTAATCACTGAAAACAAGCACTCCAGAGGACAGCGGTGTCAATATCCCACTCTCTCATTATCTGTTTGGATTGCACATCCACACTGTCAGATAAACAGAGTGGAAAATTAAGATTAAAAATATGGTAATTTCATTTCAGGCAGCAGGCACCACTCACTGCCCCTATTATGCTATTGATTACCTCTGAATTCAATTTTTCTTTCAATGCAAACTTTAATCTGTTTGCTACCCAGCAATTCAACTCCCCAAGGGCTATTTGAGAGTAAGTAACCATTTAATCTGATGCTAACTGAAAAATCACCGTCCTTAATGAATTGTGTAAATCATTCAGCTCTAAAGCACCTTTGACTTCTATTTCATTTTTTATTTTCCACTCAATATAGGAAAGGATCGGCGTGTGAATAATTACAAAGTAGCAAGTATTTTTACATAGAGCAAATATGATAAAAACCCTATTATAGTGGGGCATGTGTAATGAACAGTACTTTTTAATTTCAAAATAGCTATTCATTAAAAAAGAATGGAAGATTAAAAAGAGAGGCTCAAAGCTCAAGGTAAAAGTTGATAGACATTGTAATTACATGGTTAATTTCAAAGATTTATATGCTGTTATGATTTAAAAGGAATTTTTATGACCTGACATTTTCATTTGAGAAGATTTTTTATTTAAAATTAATCTTCGAGCTCCTATTCTTAATTATTTCTTGGCAAGCGATAAATGGTAATACCAAAAAAAAATGCCCTATATCAAATTTTAAGCAGAATAAATGCATAAGAATTTTCGAACAGCAATAAAGTGGTTTTTACTTATTTGAATTGCTTTACATTGAAATCCTCGGTTGGGGGAATTTGTAGGAGAGAGCTACAAATTATTGGCCCATTTAAGGGAGCCGCAATCTTACTGCAATGCAGCGTTTATGACACTTGAAAATATCAGATTGGAAAGAAGGTTTTGCTCTGGCGGCTTGATTGTCTCTCAAGTTGGCGTTAAGAGTTTTCAACAGGTCTCTCTCCCAGCTGGTGCCAGACCCGAGGACCCCCTCGGAGCAGAGTACCGGACAGTTGGCCTCCCTCTTCTTCCGCTCCAGCCCCGGCCACTGGGCAGACCCCGCGTTTGGACGCAGCTCGGCCTCTGCGGGCGCCTGGTGGGGTGCTCAGCGGATACTCCGGGCCCCAGAGCTGCCGGCCGCTCTGTCACCTGGCAGATCCCTGCAGATTAATGACACCGCGCTCCCCAAGGTCAAGCCACACAAAGTGCAGGGCTGCGGGGCCAGCACCGAGGGCTCCTAGGTACCCGGAGCCGGGCGCCAGCCAGGGTCCCCTCCACTGAGGTCCCACCCAGCCCTGCCTCCGCAGGGTGCCGCCAGGTCGCTGTCCACGCGCTCAACCTCCCCGCGGGCGACTGTGGCTGCTAGCCTGGCCCAAAGTTTGGGGCGAAAGCAGAAAGGCATGTCCCTCCCGCTCCACCGGGGCAGGGGCGATTCTGCAGGCCTGGGTACCCCCAGCCTTCCCTGCACTCCCAGACTGTTCCTCTGCAGGATTAGGGGCGCATCCCTAGCACCCCCTTCTGTCCTCGCCCTAACACTGGGGGCCTCTCATAGGGGGTGGGAAGTGCCAGGTGCTTAGAGGAGAGGGTGGGATGGACACATCTAGGGGAGTTGCCTTCGGCGCCGAATCCTCCAGTCCCCGGAGGAGCGAGGCTGTCCCAATCCCCGGGGGAAAGGGGACCGGTCGCCAACGCCAGGGGCAGACCCTGCAGCTCGGTGGCGCCGCGCAAATGGGGTGGGAGAGGCGCGGGGTGCACAGGGCTAGCTGCGATTTTCATGCATCTGGCGGGCGCTTTGGGTTGTTTCCCTCGTGCATCGCCCTCCGCTGCCCCATCTGCTCTGCTGCACCAAGCTCTCGGCTGCCGCTGCGGCTGCCGTGTGCCGGGGGACGGCTTTGCGACCCGGTCAGGCTTCCTGCCCCTGCCCGCCAACCCCCGAGAGCGCCCGCTCCGCTGCCCGCAGGATGGCGTCGTTCGAACCTCTGCTCGGCTCTGTCTGCATTCACGTACCCCAGATCTTCACCCTAGAATTTCCAACTCAGCATTTCACGTCCCCGGGGAAGAAGGGAGAGTGGGATAATGAAAGTTACCCGTGAGCGCCTAAGCAAGGGAAGTCCTTGCGGGTCCGTTGGAGATACCCTTTTGCTCTAACTCCCGGTAACTTAAGAAGAGTCTACACAAAGCTCGGGTCTGGGGAGGAGTCTTGGGGTGGAATGCACAAAAGTCAGTTGTGCCGGGCAAAAACTGAGGTTGAAATTCTATCCTGCACCCAGCCCTTGTTTTGAATTTCTGAACTTGAGCTGGTGGGTGTTATTTCAGGTTAGCCACAGCTCTGGGAAGGCGCGGGGACGGGGGAGGAGGAGGGGGACAGACTTCTTCCCAGACTCTGAAACCTGAAGGATGACCTATTTTGTCCTACAGGATGGACAGGGGACCAAATCAAAACCCCTTCGTTTGCTCTAGGGATTTCCACTTGCTCTAAGCAACTAAGTAGGTTTGGTTTTATTATTATTATTTTAGAATTCAACTTTAGCAAAGACTTATTTTATTCATTAAATATTTATTGAGCACCAGACACCGAGCTAGGCAGAACCGGTCACGGTTCAGGCAGTCTTTAAAAGCATTTTATTTTGTTCGAAGCAAAAAGTGGCTGCCTAACAATACTTAATGTATTTTAAATACATGCATTACCTCTTCAGCTGGCTATAATAGCTTTCTTTGAACTCATCTGAACTGTCCTGTCAACAATGGCTTAAAGACTATGAATCTTCCAAATTATCAACTACTGGCCAGAAGATGGGGCTAGGCCCAGTACTGGGGCTCTGACCTTTTAAATGTTCTGAAAACTGTAACTCTTAATAGATCACAATACTGGAAATTCTGATCAGTTTTTACGCAGAGCATTATTTGACTACACTTTATATTCATTTCTATGTTCCATACCTACATTTTAAAAAAAGTTTTATTTGCTTGTTCTGAAATTTTCCAAAGGCCACAATCTCAGTGTAGGCCATAAGGCAGCACATTTTTCAATCCTAAAACATTGAATTATATGCAAACCTCAAAGGGGAAAAGAAACAGTAAACGTTTGTTTTGATCTTTGCTTTTAAAATACCTGTGCCAATTTTTTTTTAAGCTGTTGGTTTTTAAAGTAACCCTTTCGCTCAGAAGGAGGTGAATGTCAAGAAGGCCAGCCCATTAAGTTTGCATTTTCTCAGAAAGTTCGGGCCAAACAACACATTTGGAAATGTGGACAGATGACAGTATATGTAAATGAAATGTTTAATAAATGCAAAGCCCCCTTTTTTCATTAAAACATAAACACATAGATCATATATACATTAATGCATTTATGTGGTACAACATGCTGATTTCATATAGAATTAGAAACTTTTACATCACACTGGTTAATATATACCTTATCTAGTTACTTAATGTGTTGAGACATTTATACTCTATACTAATAGATCCGACATGTACCCTTGCATTATGCACCATAGGTGTGATAAAGCCCCTTCAAAATAGTAACTGATAGTCTGGCCTATCATATATGACAAAAATATAGGCTGGTGTTCATCCTTCTCTCTTCCATTATGCCCAGTGAATCGTAGTGAAGTTTTATAATATTGAAGATACTCTATTAGCACTAAAAAACTGAAACAGAATTCCTACCATCACTCTATATTTTTTGTTTTTTAAAAGCATAATGTTTTTGTTGTTTAAATGGTCATTTTTTCTGGTTTGGACAGAGGGTAGCAAGAATTAGGGAGCAGATTATTAGGAATACTGAAACAATAAAGAATTTGCTACTCTTTGACGCTTAAATTCTTTACTATTGGGGGGGTAGTAAAGAATTCCCTCTGTCCCGCAAGTATATTTTTTAAACAATCATGTGAGTGAGTGTGTATAATGTACAAATATTACTTTTCCTTGATTTTTAAAATTTAACATTGGGAAATAGGAAATGGCATTAAAGGAGCTGTCACTTCCATTGTAACTGAAATGGTTCTCCTGGTGTAACATTTCTGAATCAAAAGTTGATCCAACCATCAACCATCTGGATCAGGAAGGGTCTCCATCAGGAAGGACTGTGTCAGTGACACTGACCAGAAAAAAATTGGGTGAGAGATGGGGACAAGTCCCATCTGAAGAAGTTAAGGAGAATGCCAGAAACTGCAGAGGGAGGCCCATGCATCTCAGCTCCTAAGAGTGGAGGAGCACAGAATCTGCACTGGGAACAGCTACAAAAAATTCAGTGAGGAAACGGTTCATTGTTAGTCTAGATGAGGGAGTTCTCTCAACCTTTTGCACAGAGGTAGGAAAACTCAGGAGAAATATATGGAAAAAAATGTTTAAAGGTACAAGAGTAAATTATACTAATGCTGGACAAAAAACTTAGGGAAAAGAAAAGACATCATGTGTTGAGAGTCGTTATCCATTCTTTTGTTTAGCAAATGTTTATTGAGCACCTACTAGCTTCAGGCACTAATCAGGCCTTGGGGATACAGACCCTTCCTGAATGAAGTTTACATTGCATGCCTTGAAATTAGTGCCTGCCATTAATTGCTGTTGCTAGAGGAGAGAAAAAGCAGTTCACAATTTATTACTAGCTGCTAACTCTATACTTTCCTCTAAGACTATAGCACCCCTCTGGCCAGGGGAATCAAACTCCAAATGGAATTTTGCCCATCGATTGATTTAAATTCAGTTCCCAAAGGCTCCCTAAACGAATCAATGTATACATAGAGGAAAATTATTTTCAAGCATCTACCCCCTACTCTGGGGGTATTGGAAACATTAGCCCATTTAATCCACAAAATGACACCACAAGGTTGTTCTTATCACCATATGGATGAGGAAATTGGGGCTCAGAGATGTTAAATTTCTTATTTGATACTTAACAGCTACATAGTGAGAAAAGTAGATTTTGGATCCAAGTTGGTCTTCCCAAGTCTGTCCCCTTCCAGCATGGATCCCATGGAGCTAATGTGTGGTTACCTCATAAACTGCAAGGTGTTATGTAAATGTAAGCTATTTCTGTTAACCATTAACTGAACTCATTTTTAAGTATCAACTCTTATAGTAATGAAGCAACAAACTCTGGCTAACATTTCATTATTGCCAATGAAATGATTCCTAATAATCTTCCTTTTACGTGATTTTTTTTTTCACTTGAATTATGTTAAAGAAATTGTCTTAAAATAATGCTATTTATCTAACTATAGATGTCCTTCCTGGTGTAGGCTTCTATAGGGATCTGTGGGAAGAAATTGTGTTCTCAAGATACATCTCTGATCCACCATCTCTGTGTGTTATTCTTCTATGTTAAATATTGAGTTCCTTCTCATTAGGCCATCCTCCAAAAACAACTCAGTTTAAATGAGAACATCACCAGAATCACTTCCAGCTACTTAACGACTGCACCCCTCTAAACAATCCTTCAGTTTCAAACTATATTTTCTTTATAATCATTTTCTGTAACTCGCAGAATAGTTGAGCATTACCTGAATATCAAAGAGCAACCTTGGGACAGAAGAGATTTAAGCAATTTAATTGCCAAGCTCTGTAAAAATACAAATGAATCTTTGGGTCAAACGCGAGGGCTGTGGACGCACGAAGGTCCTCGCAGGGCATTGACTGGTGGAGCAGACAGTGACGTCTCAGCCTTGAACCAATCACCACTGAGCTTCTCGACCACGTTCTATTGTTGCCTTTTTGCGAGATTAATCCACCAAACTGAAAAGATCAACTGTGGAGATTTCCAGTTGTATAGAAGGAACAGTTTGTCAAGGAGAATAAATTATAATAATCTGAAAAGTAAGGCCGATGAGGTCTTGAATGACTCTCCTAAGTTTACAAGGCATTAAAGACATGAAAATACATTTGAAAATAGTTTTCTTTATATTTCTCCCCCCTCGTACCTGCTGTGAACAGCTGCTTCCCTAGTGAAAGGTACTTTGTAGGATGGTTTTTAATCAGTGTAGTCTAACAAGTTTCTCTGTGTGTGCTCCCAAAATCACTGTGCTCCTTTGCAAAAGCCTTCTGAAGCTAAGCGTTTTCTGTCAATCTAACAGCACGTTCTCCTAGAAGCCCTTCATTTCTGCAGCGTTTTGCAATATATAAAGCACTGCCACAGACAATCTCTTGTTTTGGTCCTCACAACACCGCTGCAGAGTTGGAAGGGAAACTGGAGTTGTCTTCAGTTTGCAAATGGAGACGGAAAACACCTGAGATTCACAGAGAGGCCGCCAGCCTTCCGCATGGAAACAGCTAGAGAGAGCCGGATCTCCAGTCCTCTTCCCCCTAATTAATGTGCCTCTCTCGGGTGAGGTTTCACATGGAGCTGTTAGAATTTCTATTTAAAAGTCCTACGATCCGGGCAGCACCTGTGACTCAAAAGAGGAGGGCACCGGCCCCATATACCAGAGGTGGTGCGTTCAAACTCGGCCCTGGCCAAAAACTGCAAAAAAAAAAAAGTTCTATGGTCTGTTCCCACATATACATGGTGACATTATCAAGCTTTACTATCAGAAAGAGAAAAGTTCAGTGTCCACTTCCCCTGAGACATTTTTAAGTGACCTTTAGTTCCTGGAGGCATCTTTTATTTCTGGCATCATACACTATCTGCGCCTGATAGAACCATTTTTATTTTCAGTCAGCTTATACTCCTGCATTTTACTCTCTGGGATATTTCAGGTTCACATTCAAAAGCTGCTTAGCTGTCCAGCTGTTGGCCTATTGGTCAGTGGGGGTGAGTGAATTATGCTAAAATAATGCCAGCTTAGCAGAATTTTAAGGAGTTATTCACAGGAACCAAATAGTTAGAGCCTGGGCATGTATGTATCTAATGCTAAGCGTTAATTTTTCTTATAGTTACTTAAAGATATTCTCTTTTTTTCTTCCTAAATATGCAACTTTAGCTGGTCTGTCTCCATCAATTTAACACTTTGGAGGGATATTCTACATCCCTGCGAGATGATGGGCCCTGCTGATCCCGTATCCAGCTGCATCTGCAGCACCTCGGCCTCCACCCGGGGTGTTAACCAGATTATTTTTCTATCACTCTTGCCCACACTGAGTATGCTGAATACTCTATCTCTAAACCGGCTAGCCCACTCTCGCAGCCTGAGTCTCTATTATCGGCAGCCACAGCATGAATATGTTTATTTAGTTTCCAGTCCGTCGGGAATCCTCCCTCCGTGCCCTTCCTTGAGTTACAAAATCTTTGGATTTTTCCCTTTTCTGTTACATCTCCTGAAATACTCATCTTTGAATGTCTATTCAGAACGGTTACAGAAAGCTTTCCCACACCAACCGCATGCCCCTGCCTGCTTTGAATTCTGGCACACAACAATGCGATTATTTTATGCATGCTTGCCTTGTGTCTTCTGGCTGGTTTGGGTCCCAGTGCAGCTCTCACTGCAGTTTCCATAAGCGTAGCAGCTCTCAGGCTCTGACGGGTGCACCCTTCTCCCTTCCAAATCCTGGTCTGTTTGCTTCCTGCTGCATTTTTATAGCAGCCTCGTGGTTCAGGCAATAGCTAACTGTTCCTAGGCTGCCAATATTGAGACAGTACTATAAACCATCCTCTACGAAGTAGCAGATTTATGTAAGAACATTGAACTCTTTCGTATAGACAATAACAGAGGTGCTAAAATGCCATTGAGAATTATGGCTTGGATGTTGCAGGTGTGCAATAAACAGACTGGCTTTCCTATAAACAGCATTTCTCTTCACAGGGGCAAAGTCAGGATCAGGAAATAAAGGCAGGAGTGGGAGGACGGGTACCTACTCTTAACCCAAAATGCCTTCTTTCCATTTGAATCTATAAGATTACAAACTTATTCCAGGTCTACGCAGATTCTGCTCAGTTTAGCCTGATAATTGTGCTCCTTTGAAAGAGAACAGTTGAGGTAGGCATCTGAGATAGGATTTTGTTTACTTTCTAGCTAAAGTTTCTCAGGAACAGGCAAGGCTTTTGCCAGCTATGATTTACCCTGGAGAAAGCAGGACTACCCACAGCTTCCTCTGACTTAACAGTCCAAAGCAGCCTTGCCTTCCCCCAGAAGCAGATTCCCTCAAGGAGCAGCAGCTTATTCTTACTCTTAATTAAGGATAATTTGCACTTAGACTTGGGAAAGAGGCTTGTCAGAGCCTTTGACAAATTATCAGGGTTCTCATTTTAGATGCAGAGCAAGGGAGGCACCAGGAGGTCAAGCAATTTGCCTAAGGTCATGGATGAAGCATATCTTTTCATCCAGTGTTTCTGAGGCGCCTGGTCCTGCAGGGACAATGATGTGTTCCCACAGAGCTCGGAGCAGAAGGAAGAGACTGGCAGAAACACGGTTAAGACCTAAGGCCACATAGTCACGGCAGCTTGATACCAGAAGAGGGAGGTCCCGGTACAGTCTGCCTTTAAGCGGGCCATGGGACTGACAGGTAACCAACCATGCTTACTCTCAGGAAGGGAGTAACAGACTATGCATTCAGTTATTAAATACAGCTTTCCCCAAAAGACTGCCAGGTAAATGGTATTGTCCTACGCATTTTGTGGGAAGTGCAAAGAAATATTAAATTGGTCTGCTAAGAGCTTTCCATATGAGTAGAGAAACAAGGCATAAACCCCATAATTAAATAAGTGCCCAGCACCCAGCTATAAAGCTCCAGCGCCTGATGTAATTACTGGGGCATAGTAGATGCTCAATAAATGTTCATTGAATTAATAGCAATTCACTCACTACCAAGCCTGAAATTACACTCTGCTAGGGTAGCTTTGTGTGTGATTTGATTGCTTGGAGTTTATATAGGCAAGTTGTAGGGACAGAAGACTTGCACTGACATTTAGAGTAAATTGAAAACCATTTTTTTGATCTTTAATTTCAAATAATTCCTGACTTTAAAAAATTTTCAAATAGCAGTAAGAGAATTCCTATATACCCATCATCTTTGAATGTTAACAGCTTACATAACTCCAGAACCATTGTCAAAGTCAGGAAATAGACATTGTCATACTACTATTAACTTACAGACCCTCTTCAAAATTCACCCATTTTCCCACTAGCAGCCACTTTCTGATCTAGGATCCAATTCAGAATCACATATCACAATTAGTTATCGTGTTTCCTCACCCACTTACAGTCTTTCCTCATCTTGCTTGGCCTTGATACTTAGTGCTGGCCAGTTATTTTGTAGAATGTCCCCCAATTTGGATTTGTCTGATGTATCCTCTTGAAAAAATGTATGTCTTTTTTGGAAGGAATGCCACAGAAGCGATGTTGTGCCCTTCTCAGTATACTGTAACCAGGAGACACATGATGTCACTATTTCTCAACATAGGTGATAGTAGCTTTGATCATTTGGCTACAATTATATCTGACAGGTTTCTCCACTAAAAGGTTACCATTTTCCCTTCATAGTTGAAAGTTTCTTAAAAACTTTGAGACTGAAAATATTCTACTTCCCATATTACTTTTGCCTACTAACTTTTATTATCCACCCCTGACTCTTGTCCACAATAAGAGTTGGCATTTGCCAAATGGTATTCTTCTGTTTTCATCATTCCTCTCACACTTTTGGGGTTTTTTTTATTTTTTTTTTGTAGAGACAGAGTCTCACTTTATTGCCCTTGGTAGAGTACCGTGGCGTCACACAGCTCACAGCAACCTCCAACTCCTGTGCTTAAGGGGTTCTCTTGCCTCAGCCTCCCAAGTAGCTGGGACTACAGGCACCCACCACAATGCCTGGCTATTTTTTGGTTGCAGTTTGGCTGGGGCTGGGTTTGAACCCACCATCCTCAATATATGTAGCCGGTGCCATACTCACGAGCCACAGGCGCCACCCTCTCACACTTTTTTTTAAAGAGAGGGTCTCACTCCATCACCCAGGCTGGAATGTAGTAGCATCATCACAGCTCACTGCAGCCTTGAACTCCCAAGTTCAAATGATCCTCCTGCCTCACCCTCCTGGGAATACAGGTGTGCACCACCATACCTGACTATTTTTATTTTTGTACAAATAGGCTCTCACTATGTTGTCCAGGCTAGTCTTGAACTCCAGGCCTCATGCAATCCCCCTGTCTCAGCCTCCCAAAGTATGGGAATTATAATTGTGAATCACTGTGCCAGACTCCTTCACACATTTATTAATCAGAATTCTACTGTAAAGAAGAGCTTTCTCTTACTCCATTTATTTGTTTATTGAACTAATTCTTAAAATAAAAAATGGAGTTCCATGACGGCAAGGTGCCAGCCAATGCCTGGCCGGGAGGAAAGAGGAAGTACTATGTGAGAAATGGTAGCAAGGCTGTTTGGGTGAAAAAGACCTGGGCCTGTAATCAGAAGTGTTATTTGTGAGAGTAGAAAGTGAAAGATTTTTAACAGTTTCTGAGAATGCAGGGACACAATCAAACAGAGGTGCAACAATGGACATCTCAGGTAAAACTGGTGGTAGAAGGCTGGCAATGAGGCTTAAAGTATTTGAGGGCAGGTGTATTTGGAGCAGAATGAGTTACTTCATAAAAGGAGAAAAAGATTACCTTTCTGCTCCTAGTGACAATTTATGCAAGAAGAATGGCACTCCTGATGGTGACTAGACAGGTAGAAAATGCAGAGGATTTTGTAGGAAAATACAAAGGACGCATTTTGGATTAGGAGTAGCTCAGCGTGATAATGCACCCATACAAAGAGGTCCTGGAATTTGAGAAATGACAGAGTGTTATCAATGAGTGTTGGAAGGCAGGGCTTTCCAAAAATCAGTCTTCAGGGACGTTGACTCTTGATGCTACCTGAGGGAGTCAGCATGAGTCATGGTCTCATGACCATGTTGGGTAGGGCCAGACCACACCTGAGAATCCTTAGTGAGTGACTGAGCCTTTCTCATGAGAAGGAAGGAAGGAAACATCAGGCCTACTGCAAAAGGCTGTTCCCCCACCTCCTCTGTCCTGATGAGCCTAGCACTTGGGACTCTGCTGGGAATTTGCAAACCTCCCTCCCCTGCAGTGGACAGGGAACATGGTGAGTTGGAGGATAATTCTTACTCCATCTTCTCCTCAAAGAATCTGGTTTGATCAGCCCGTGGGTGTCTCTCCAGACATCTTGGTAGAGCTGCACTACACCTCCATGAAAACATTTTTGAAATAATGGCTTAGAGAACACACTAAAATTACATTCTTTCTTTCTTTGGCTAATGAGTGTAGCGATCTCTTCATTAAGTCCCCATCCTGAACCAGAGGATTAGCCACCTTTCACTTTGAGCCCTTATAGAGTGATTAAGCTCGTCTGACAGGCAGTGGTGGCCCAGAGAGGCATCTCCCTCACTTCTCTAATCCATCATCAAGAGCTGTCCCTAACAAAGGGGCAATAGGAGAACCCATCTCTCAAACTGGCATGATAATGGTAGGGAGAAACTCCAGGGAAACTCCCCAAACTCTCTGTTGGGAAACAGAGCTTTGACTCATTGGCTGCACTTCCATGAGGCAGAGAGGACCCAGGAATTGCTCTGAGACCTGAAGCAAAAGACAGAGAGAAAAGCTGCTGTCCCACCACTACATAGAGCCCCAAGCCTTCCAGAGACCTAGTGTTCGCCTTCTTCTGAGGGACAGTACAGTGTTATTAAGTAACAGTAAGATTTCAAGTTCAGTGCTATCTCGAAACCCAGCTCCATCACTGTCTATGTGACCTCAGGAGAGTCACCCATTCTTCATCTCCATCTTTCTGACAACACAGTGGCACGCTGGTAGCGCTGGATGGTTGGCGGCCATGACTAATACTCGTATCATGGGTGAAACTGGCCATCCCGTGGCAGAGTTCCAGTGCTCCTTGGCACACAGTTCAGGAATCTATTTTCTTCTCCCATGATTGTTCATATTGCTCTCTTGCACCACTGCTGCTGACATTAATTCTGCTATTCTCAGAAAATTAGCCGATCTCTATCAGTAAGAATATTGTACATATGGGTACAGAACATTTACACATCACCTGCAAATAATGTCATAAGAATGTATTTAAGTATCGGCGAATAAAAACCAAAGCAAAGTTCAATAAATCACAACCGCTTCTCACAGGAGGCAGGTGAAATTGTGCTTGATGGTTGGTGTCTTATGATACCCACCTGACCCTGACCTAATTGATGCCCTGTGTCTAAGGGCATCATCCTAATGGCCACACCACACTGTATTTTGTTCCATTATTTTCACAGCTGCAATTTAGTTTTCATTTATTTGTGATCATTCTTAATAGCATAGATTACCCAAATAATGAAGACATCTTACCGAAGAGCAATGGTACCAAGTATTGCTGAGAAGTGGGTTATGACTGCCAAACTTTTTATAAGACAGACAGGGTTAGGGGCTAAAGGCAAAGTGTGTCAGGACTCAGAAGTTCAAGACAAACACACAAGACTGTTAGAGCCAGTGGATGCCAGAGGACGATCTGAAGGAAGTTGAAGGACCAAAGTGGTGCTAAGGGAACTAGGCACCAAGAATCTCACAGAATTTCTGTGAAAGAAGTACTTATATTAGGGCTCGGCGCCTGTGGCTCAATCGGCTAAGGCGCCAGCCACATACACCTAAGGTGGCGGGTTCTAATACCCAGCCCAGGCCCGCCAAACAACAATGATGGCGGCAACCAAAAAATGGCCGGGCGTTGTGGCGGGTACCTGTGGTCCCAGCTCCTTGGGAGGCCAAGGCAGGAGACTCGCTTGAGCCCAGGAGTTGGAGGTTACTGTGAGCTCTGATGCCAAGCACTCTACCCAGGGGGATAGCTTGAGGCTCCGTCAAAAAAAAAAAAAAAAAAAAAAAGAAGTACTTACATTAAGTACCTACTGTGATGCCCTTAAACTAAGCATAAGAAGTTTTTTTTCAAATATATGTCTAGGTTGAGTGAGTGAGTGTGTGTTAATGTGTAAGGTTCCTCTAATGACCTGTGGACAATCAGAACAAAGATGGAAGGTCAGAGGATAGCTCCTAAGAGCCTTTACCAAGGAGCGGTACTTTAAGAAGCCTAACCATGTATGGAGTTTGGAATCCTGCCCTGAATATTTTTCAGGATTCTATTGAAATATCTTCCTTGTCAGTGGGTTTCTCTTACAGCCTAGGGAAGGAATTTATGGGCATAGTTAATAGGCCAGTTAATACACATAATATCCCAAATGGCTCTGGGTGAAACATAAGATGTGTTTCTCCCTAAAAAAATAACTTGTGCCTAGCTTCTGAACATGTGCCCACTAAGCCCTTGGAGAGTAACAACACATGTCAGGCAGGTCGAAAACAATATCGTTTTCGTTATTTTATTACCTGTGAACCTCCTGGTGGGTGGCAATGTGATTAAAACTTTCTATGGTTTGATTTATTTTCATACCAATTTGCGAGGCTGCCCTAGCATTTCTACATTCCTTATAATTTGGGCGTTTATTACATACTTTACAA
This sequence comes from Galagoides demidoff, assembly GCA_963574575.1. Lineage (NCBI taxonomy): Eukaryota > Metazoa > Chordata > Mammalia > Primates > Galagidae > Galagoides > Galagoides demidoff. The sequence goes on from CAUYQV010120467.1 coordinate 33,621, forward strand.
GGCACTTGAGTAATACAACATCAAACTTAAAAGTGGTATTGTATATACAGAAACTCTATTAATAAAAATTACTAAGTAGCGTTATTTGTTTATAGTAAAAGGAAACCAGCTTTATAAGCAAGATGGAAGATTCCTCTACCTATAATGACTTAATTAGCAATCGGGAGGTTAGTTTTTCTTGCGTGACTATCTGTGTGAGTGATTTCTACCAAATTCATTGGACAAATCTCTCTCAATTATTATTCCATTCCTGGGCGGCGCCTGTGACTCAAGGAGTAGGACGCTGGCCCCTTATGCTGAGGGTGGCGGGTTCAAATCCAGCCCTGGGCCAAAAAACTACAACTATTGTTCTGTTCTCCCCAACTCAGGTATTTTTGATTTAGACACATAAGTCTTATTATGAGTTTTGTGAAACCTTTTTCAGGATATGTTTTAAAATCACTGTCCTACAGAAGGTTGGTCAGGTCAATACAACCATTGTGTTGACAGTGAGGACCACATTGCAACTATATTTCTCACCCCATCCATAAAATGTGCTGAGCCTGGGTTAAAAGTCTAGGCATCCCTCTCAATGCTTTGTGTACCATCAGAGAACTTTTACGGTCCTTCTCAGATCCTCAATTCTGTGACACTAGTGAAACCTGGAGTGACCTCCTCATCTCCCCCCATTCACAAGCAATCTGCTTTGCCTCCCTTCCAATCCATTGCATTTGCAGAAATTAAATAAACAAGTAATGCTGAGTGGACACTGCCACAGCCAATGCAGTGGCCAGAGACAGATATAACCCAGGTGTCAAGTCCAAAAACATTTATTTAGTCCTATCTGAAAGGATTTAAAACAGTGGTTCCCAAATATGGTTTTTGAAACAACATCAGCAAGTTAGAAATGCAAATTCTCAGGTCCTGCCCCACACCTACAGAATCAGAATTCCTGGGGTTGCGGCTCCTGATTCATCCTGAAGTTGAACTATTGGTTTAGATAAATACTTCTCTATAAAGTGGCTAGAATCAAATCTATCCATTGTTTGGGCCTTTTTATGATGGTATGTCTTTTTAGAAAGTAATACTGCTACCAAACTCTCTTTCTAATGGCAAACTAACCCTGCCTCCAAAATCTAAGGCCTTGAGACTTAAACAAACAACAAAAACACCTGTATTAGAGTTTGTTCATTTGTACACATTTTCCTTGATACTTAGCTAATTATACCTAATCAAATCCATGGTGAATTTATTTTGGCTAACTCTCCTTCCTCGAGTTTAAACATATCCCAGAGAAATCTTTACCTAACCCATTTTTTCCCCCTCTCAGACAATTAAATATTCACCCATTACTCCTGTGACTAATCCAATTTATTTTCCATCTTCAGAGGAAATTTTTTAAAAATCAAATCAATAAGGGAAACCGGCAGAAAACGTCATAGACCGTGCACATACCATATACTACGCAGTCTAAGTAATAGATACATTTATGTAGACACTTCCCTGGTATTGCTTATCATCCTGCCAGTAGTTTTACATGTATTTAATCATATGGTTCAGCCCTGATCAGAACACTAGGATTATTTGAAGAAACAAACAAACAAAAAATCTTATCCCGGAGATTAGTAATCCCATTTTTCAGATGAGAAATACTGAGGCACACCAAGGTTAATTTTACATAAACATTAACCAAAATTTGCGTTTGGCTAACCACAAATGACAATGCCTGTAAGTCATATGTCCAACTCATATACATGTGTGCATCAGATAAATTTATAATAGACACTCTCTCTCATAATTATGAGATTGACATGTAATAATTATTGACCAGTGTTTATTAAGCTGCCAGAGAGAGCAAAGCATTTACCTTGAAGTTTATGGGAAGGAAAAAGGAAGTAAGGGTTTTGATCTGTGATCTGGAAGGATGTAAAGGAAATGGGGGCAAATAAAAATAAAATATATGTGAAATATGAGAATGAAATATATATGAAATCCATATGTCTACAAGTGATTGGCAAATAAACACAGATACATAGACTGGTGTGGCAGTGGGAGGTAGTACTCACCACTAGTCCATGATTTCTCTGCATTCCGCAGCCTCCCTGGCAGTCAGCTTGGCCAGGTGATTAGTTCAAATAAGCTGAGACCCAAAGTGACTTCTCCACACCTCTCTTCCCCTGCTATGGCAGCCTGGTGGGTGATGTACTCCAGATGGTATACTACAAAATGGGAAGGAGTTGCCCAACCCACATAGGACTTGACCTGAGAGAGAAATATAAGATTATTGTATCAAGCCTGTGAGATACAGGGATTTGTCTATTGCCGCACCTGGCGTTAATTACGCTGGCTAATGCAGCCTGGGAATGTGAAGCTGTGCATTTGGGTTTCCCCTCATCAGGGTGCCTTCCACCTCCTCCCTTGTTCATGTAGCTGAATCCTAATCTTTTAGGACCTGAGTCAAATGCCAAGTCATTCATTCATTCATTCATTCATTCGGCAAGTATTTTTACATAGCAAGTATGTGTCTTCCAAGGATTCAACGAAGACAGGCCCACGGCCTGATTTCACAGAGTTTACAGCAATTATAATCCAACCCTCAAGCAGAAGCAATTTCTTCCTCCCTGAGCTTTGGCAGCCCCTCTTACAGACTTCACAAGTTCTAACCCCATTCCTATCATTATTAGTGTAATAATACTTGGTTTTTCCAACCAAGTGGTGATCTCTTTGATGGTAGGCACTTAAAATCTTATTTCTCCATGAATCTTCCACAGCTTTTGTACATAGGTTTTTTTTTTTTAATTGAATGGCGACTATGTACATTAATGCACTTCTGGGGTACAGTGTGGGGTTTTCACATGCAATCCGAAATACTTCCATCAAACTGATCAACACAGCCTTCATGTCATTTTCTCAGTTATTGTTTTAAAACGTTCTCATTCTACTCTTAAGAGAGATTTACTTGTACCCCTGTAAGATAAACCTCAAAAATGGTCCCTCCAATCCCCCTCCCTCCACCCACCCCCCCCTTTTGATTAATTATTTTTAAACTATTATAAGCTATTTGAAATATTCTGGGTTCTTGGTGTGATGAGTTATTTTCAGCTGACATGTGGACATTTTGGGTATTATGTTATAAGAGTCTGGGTCTTATTTAAACTTTCTGCCTTGTTGGCATTGTTTAACATCATTCTGGCAAGGGATAAAGGGGCATTGCCTCATTACTGCCAGGTGGATGTAGAAGTCCAGGTTCCCCACTTGACTTCCATTGACATCTTAGAGAAGTGATCTTGTTACTAATGGGCAAGGGTGGGGAGTTCCAGCAATCCATTAGTCATCAGTGACACCTTGTGGGAGTGGGCTTCTGGGTAATGAAGACAATCATGAATTTCCAGTAGGTCTCCTCTGACACCACCTCAGTGGGTAGGAGTGACTTCATGACTGTCAATGCTCAGGGAGGAATGGAAGTCCAGGCTACCCAGATGCTCTTTCCTGATACAGTGAGTGAGTGTGTTATGTGTAGGAGGGGGTGTAGATCATTTCTGTCTAGTTGGGACAAAAGTTACGGACTGGTATTTTGCCTTTTCTCACAGTACCTTGGTGTATGTCCCTGGCAGGAGTATTGGAAGGCATCATTAGAGCTTTATGAAGGTGGAAATCTAGGTCCTGCCCTAGGCCATAGTTCTTTTTTGTGGTATTTAACAAAAATAGACAGCTTGGCTAGTGTCTACATATTTTCCACCTTAATAGGCGCTCTTTCCCGGTCCTTTGGCTAATGAAGACAGGCTTTTGGCTAAAGAGCACAGGCTTTATTTGTTGATAAACAATTGGTGTTTCTGAGATACCAGTTTTTTCACCTCTAAGTGTGAGATATATAAGGCAAAAGGAAAATCCAGGGAACTCAGGTTGTGAGGTCCCTAGACAGTCTGCCTTCTCTGCAACATTCAGTCTTCTTATGATTTTTAAGATATCATGTCCAGGGTTTCCAGTTGTACTTAGTGGGAGAAATAGGAAAAAGCACATCTACTCCATCCTCCTGGAAGTAGCAGTGCCCCTATTTGTCTTAAATTTTAAGATGCTTGTGCTTAAAAGGGTATACATAGTCTAATCCTTTCATATGGTTTCATCTGCTAGTCATTCAGTTTTCTTTTCCTATTATGTACTGAACCCTCTCACACAAAAGAACACTGAAATCAACCACTGATTTCAAGTCAGTTTTTCTCCACTATGACATTAAAAATGTGTGCTTCTAAAAAAGCATAGCTCAGATATTTAAATGGTGGGAACAGAGGAATGTTTGTGGGAAAGAATAAAGTGAAAGTACTAGGTAAGGTCTAATAAATAAATAAATCACAGCCAACAGACTTTATAGATCTAGGCTAAAAGCACATTTTTTCTCTAACCACTCATTCATCAGACACTATAATCTTCCAGCAGAGTACCCTAATTCAAGACCATCTGCCACTATTAGATTAATATGCTATTATGGTTTTGAGTACTAAAGTCGTAATATGCAGAGATTAAAGCTGTGGGTGTTGGTAACATCCTCAAACTACATGTGCAGAGTACTTTCAAAATTAAGAAAAGTACAAGTCAAAGAAAAAGTTTTGATGGATTTATAACAGGTTGAAAACTCAGGAACTATTAAATTTTAAATCTAGCTTTCTTAGTCATTTGGGGCAATCTCATGCAAATTAATATTTCTTAGAGTTATTAATTCTCAAGCACAAAAGGAAGATGATGATTATTTAACAGAAGGAAAATTGAAGAAGAGTAGGAGGAAGAAGAAATGCCAGCAATGATAACTGCCACTTAGGCTTATTTTGTATCAGAAGCACTGGGCTAAATGCTTTATTTTATGTATTTATTTTAGGGTGTCACATGCATAAAATTGAATTAATCATGACACTTGGTACATTACACACTCTCAGCCCTGGTATCCTAGTTATTTAACCAGTTATCTTTAATTTAATAAGCACCTGCAAATTCATAACCCAAAATAAAACTAACATCCTGACAATAATCTACATCTAACCTTACGGGTCCCCCTATCCTTTGCCCCAATCCACATGCCTTTTCTCCTTCCAGCCAAGGTAAACATCATCCTAAATCCTATGTTCATTTCGCCCTTGCTTTTCTTTTTAAACATTTTTATTAGACCTTTATGCAATCTTATAATGATATGTTTTAATTTTATTTTTAGCATCATAAAAATATAACATGCTCTATGTAATCTCTCTCTCTCTCTCTCTCTTTTTTTTTTTTTTTTTTGAGACAGAGCCTCAAGTTGTTGCCTGGGTAGAGTGCCATGACATCACAGCTCACAGGAACCTCCAACTCCTGGGCTCAAGTGATTCTCCTGCCTCCACCTCCCAAGGAGCTGGGACTATAGGCGCCTGCCACAATGCCCAGCTATTTTTTGGTTGCAGCTGTCATTGTTGTTTGGCGGGCACAGGCTGCATTTGAACCTGCCAGCTTAGGTGTATGTGGCTGGCACCTTAGCAGCTTGAGCCACAGGTGCCAAGCCCCTATGTAATCTCTTAAGGCTTCCTTTTTTATCCAATATTATACTACATGTTGCTAAGATTAATCCATACTTTTGTGTGCAACTGTAGTTATTTATTCTGAATGCTGTATAATATGTTACTGCATGAATACACCACATTTTAGTGATCCATTATTAATGTTGATGGGATTTAGTTTGTTTCTAGGTTTTTATAATTTGAATTGTGCTGCCAAATAAACATGCTGTGTCTCCTATTATGCATAAGAAAAAAAGTTATTTTGGGTATTTAGGAGTAGAATTTGGGGGTCATAGGGTATATGAATGTTCAACTTTCATTATGATAATGCCAAAATGTGTTCCAGAGGGATTGTAGCAATTTATATAAAAGTTCCTACCAGTAACATACAAGAAATCATGTGGCTCCTCACTTCTGGGCTCTTTATTACATTCTGAAGAATTTTACATGTCTAACATTCGGCTTTTTCAGCCTGGTATCTTATCTGAACCACAGGATACAAAAGATATTCGAGTGACTATTTCCTTAATTCTCCAAGCACAATATATATCTAATACCATTCTAGATTCATAGGAGAGAAGTTAATCTTTTATGTACAATGGATGCCTCAGGAAATGAGCACTTTGTTCTTTCCAGGAACCCCAACTGCAAAAGGAAGCCTGGTATTGTCACTTTTTATTTTTTGTCAGTCAACTGGGTGTAAAATAACATTGTGATTAGATTTGCATTTTATGGATTCATACTAATGTTAAATCTCTCTTCAGAAGTTAATTGGCCTTATGTTTGCAATTCTGTGAAATGACTGTTCATGTCTTTGGTCCATTTTTCTCTTCAATTGCTTATCCTTTTATAATAATTCTAATGGGGGAGCAGAGAGAGGGAAGGAGGGAGGGGGTGAGGGGTCACGGTGTTTGGCACACCTCTTGGGGGAGGAACACATTTATAAGAGGGACTTTGCCTGCCAAATGCAATTAGTGTAACCTGGTTCTTTGTACCCTCAATGAATCCTCGACAATAAAAAAATAATAATAATTCTGACAACTTCTTTATGTATTTTTGATATTTTGTCAGTTGTGTTTTGTGAATATTTTCTCTCAGTTTATAACTGGTCTTTTCTCATTCTTTAAGGTGCATTTTGGTGAACAAAGTTTTAAATTTATTTACCAGTTTTTTATTTTATAGTCAATTTTGTTTGTGCCTTAAGACATTTTTTACTATTCAAGGTTAGGAAGATATTACCTAGCAATTTCCCCTAAAAGTTTTGAAATTGTGTTTCTGAAATTTATACTCTTAATTGATACTGTGTATGCTACAAGAAAGGATTTATTTTCATCTTTTTCCATATGGATAACCATTTTTCCAGCTCCATTTATTCAACAGTCTCTATGTTTCCCACTGATTTGATATGTTCCCTATATGAATCATTCTATTTCTGGACTATTTATTATATTCTGAGGAATTTTACATTCATTATCTCAAAATAAGCAATTTAACATTGATTATTTCATGTAATCCACAAAAACACCTTATGAGGTAGGTGCTATTTTCTCCATATGACAGATTTAGGATACTAAAACTTAGAGACTCTAGTTACTTATTTAAGATCACACACTAGTTTATGGTTGCTCCCAGCCCAGGAATCCAGAACCCAAGCCTTAAAGCCATAATCAACATTGGCTCTTATCCTACCACCTCATAAGGATGTTGTGAAAGTATATTTCACTGGTAATAAACTTTATGTTTAGCTCTGCACTAGGTACTGGGAAATGGAGTCAGTCGTAGTGTTGTAAAGGAAACCAAAACAGGCTTTCCCCAACCACCTATCTAACTTGCAGCCCTTGTTCATTCTGTGTACTGTTAACCTACTTTATTATTTTTTAGGTAACTAAGTACTTTAACTTATATCTATTTCTTTATTTATCATCTGTCTCATTCACTACAATGCATGCTCCATGAGGGCAGGAACAGACATTGTTTTATTTACTGACCTATATCTATCACCTAAATCAGTGCTTGGTATAGAGTAGGCAGGTGATAAGTATTTGTGGAATGAACGAATGTATCAATGAATGAATGGATAGACGAATAAACAAATATGATGAGGTTTCTGTCTTTGCAGAATGGATAATCTAGCAGAAAATATTTTGAGTTTAAAAACAGAAATACTATGAAAATAAGAAAAAGTTATTCATTCAACACATTTACTGGCTGCCTACCCTGCACGTAACACTGTGATGGGTACTGATTAAAGAAATATAAAGATGAATGTGACCTAGCCCTTGCCTTCATGAACTTATAAGCTGGGAGAATCTATATATCTATATAAATTTCTATAATACAGGACAATAAATAGTGCTATAAAAGGGGAAAATATTAATTTGAATACAGAAAATTTAATTCAGACTGGGAGATCATGGTAGGCTCATTGGTAAAGACGGCCATGTTGGAGCTGGGCCTTGGCAAGGTTTTTCTTCAAAATGATGAAAATTGTGGAAGTACACTGTATATATATTTAGTAAATATTACTACTTGCAGATATCTTAACGACAAGTACACAAAACTTTTGTTGAATCATTTTCATTTTAAGGGAGCAAATTAGATTTTCTTGTTAAGAGAAGGAGGATCTTCTGGGTAGAGGGACTAGACTGAAAGCACAGGGCACATTCTAGAAAGGAGTTCAGTGATACTGTAATAAGGCTCAAAGGAGGTTGCCTGGTAAAACATGACAGTGGCTAGAATTTGAAGTCAAGAGCTTTCACATACGGCCTTCCAGATCCTCAAGAGTGACCCCTCAACCAAATGCAAACTTCACAGAACAAATCCTTATATTAAAAGGATTTGGCCCATAAAATTTGGATTCAGTCAAAAGGCTACACTCAAGGATCCAAAAGGCCACATGTGGCCCCATGGCTGCAACTTCCCCACTTCTGGTTCAGGCTATTTGAAACTTTTGTGATACTAAGTGATAATGGAGGCCACCATCACAGGCAGTTATTCTCTTTTTCCCTTCTTCCTCACTTGCTGTCTTATTTCCTTTCTATTTTCTTTTTCCCATAGTAGAGTCCAAACAAAAAGAAAAGAGGATAAGGAGTCCTGAGACATGGGATCCAGTCATAGTTCTGCCGCTCAACTGCTGCATGTTTGGAAACTTACTTAACTTATAAGCTGGGGGGTGTGGGGGTAGTTTTCTAAAACTACACATATGCCCTTCTTCTGAAAATATTTTTTACAAGCTGCTCCAATAGGAATACCTCCTTCTAGCTACCACAAACCCTCACAAGGATCACTGCTGTAGTGCCAAACAGATATAAATGTAAGTGTATCTCTTAGGCATGAGATGACCCTGAACTAGATGATCTGTCTTTCCTACCACACCAGCCCACTATCCACACCTTGCTGTATTCTCCGATTCTTTTCTTATTCCCAACTAAGTTTTCAGTTGAGCAGTAGACCTCTCTGTGGGGATTTCTTGGCTCTTTTGAAGATGCTTAGGGCTACAAATTCTTGTCCTGGAAGAAAAATAACCATGAGTGGCCAAAGAAATCTGAAAGACTTGAACACCTGCTCCAAAGCAAAGGGGATAGAATTACTGGGCTGCTGCTAAATTGTAAAAATAACTCAGGGGCTCTCTTGGAAGCAAAGATCCTTTCAAAGAATAATTGTGAGAAATGGTAAGAGTATGTGTGTTGTGGGGAGGGCAGGGTGCAAAGAGAAAAAATTCAAAATTATAGAACCATCCTTGAAGATCTGATTCTTTTTTTAATTTTTTTTTTAATTGAATAGTAACTGTGTACATTAATGCACTTCTGGGGTACAGTGTGGTGTTTTCACACACAATCCGAAACACTTCCATCAAACTGATTAACATAGCCTTCACGTAATTTTCTTAGTTATTGTGTTAAAACGTTCATATTCTACTCATAGAAAGATTCACTTGTACCCTTGTCTTCCGCTCTGGGAAGATCTGATTCTTTAGAGCTTTCTTCACTGGGTCTAAACCTCAGATATAGCTTGAATGGGGCTTAGAGGGTAAGGTACAGAGGGGAAGGAGATGATCACTTCAATATTTATAGCCATTTTTTTAAGCCTACATACTCTCAAGAAAGCTTTAAATTACACAGAAATGAAAATGTACCCTCAGAATGAAGCTCTATGGAGCCCAATTATTGGAGCAAGTGTTTACTGAATTAATTTTAGAAATACAATAACACTGCCTGTTTCATAATCCAGGGGAAGTATTTTCTTCTCAAGCCGTGTTCAGTCTACAACAGGAAGCCAATTATCACCCCAGAAAATTTCTCAGTGAAAAAATTGTCATTTCTTAGGACACTTAAGGATTAAACAGGCTTAAGCCCCCATCTCACTTCTTTTTTATTTTTGCCATCAATCCAAACCAAGATCATTTCCACTTATATAACGGAAAGGTGTCACTAACACTTGGACAAAAGACATTTTGGAAAAGGACAAGGCATCTTTTTTGCTTACTTGAATGCCCACATCAGCTTTTCCTGAAAGCAGAGTATAATAATGGGGCTCCTGAGAGAAAAATTCAAGAAATAGGCACTGGTACTGATTAAATGAGGGTGAATTCAGCTTTATCACTTTCGTGTAAACTCAGTAATTCTAACTAAAACCCAACAAATGTGGTCCCTTTCGTATTCCTAGGGAAGTGTTTTTCATCAATGGAAGGGAATAATATCTATTTACCAGATGTAGGCACCTTATAGACTGAAGCCACGTCTTACTCCAGTCTCAGTTTCTGCTAGAAATTAGCATATTTATTTACCTTTCTAGCCAACATCACCTGACACACAGTAGGCATCCAATAAATGTTTGCTGAATAAACATATCGGCATTTTATTTGTTTGCAACTGTCTACTGCTGAGAATTACTTCCAAAATGGTTGCATAAATAGGTTAAATATTATGCTGACAGTTTCTAAGTTTGATTAGCAAACTCTTTATTTCTTAGATAAGACTAATTTTTACAGGTCTAAACAATATGGATAGGAATTTAAGAGATTTTTTTGTGTGTGTGCCAAAGGAAGAAGTTCCATTTCCCTTTATAGATACCAGACAGAACTTTTCCAGACCTCATTCTGTGTAACCGAACACTTTCACGTGGCAACCAAACATTCCAAAATGCCTAAGTTGTCTGAGTGTCATAACAGAAGACAGCTGGGGACACAATGTTAGAATGACCGGAGTTTACACCATATTTGCATTCCCTTTAGCACATTCCAGATGCCACAGCTATAAGACAGGTGTGTCCTGCTACCCTATTTTTCTCTCAAAGAGCACCTGGAGCCAGTCTAGAAAATAAACCAAGAAGTTTATTGCCAACGATTAGAGGTGGAATGACTAAAATTTCTGATTCTACAATTAGGAAAACATGATGAGACATATGTAATTGCACTTCGAGGGGTAATGGGAAAGACTGTGATACTGGAGCTGCTCTGAAAAGTCCAGAAGGTGTGATTCTTCCATACTTTCGGGAATAACAGGGGAATCTACAAAAGGGAAATAACGCTATAAAACAGACTCGATGCGAAAGAGCATGGCATAAACAATGTTAAAATACGTGAGAAAACATCTGTAACACGTTTAACAAAAAAGTATTAATTTCTATGACATGAAAAGAACCTTTACAAGTCCACAATAAAGAAAAAAAGAAAAATGGGTAAAGGATATTATAAACAACTGATAAAAGAAACACAGAGAGCTACTAAACATATTTGATAAATATGTGTAAAGCCACTATTCATCGGAGAAATGCAAACAAAGCAACAAGGAGCTGTCATTTTTGACCTGTCAATTTGGCAAAAATTCACAGGATTGATGATATCGTGAGCTGGCAAGAAGACAGGGAATGACTCTTTCAAATACCGGGTTGGGAGTGTGACTTGGGAAAGCCTTTGCAGAAGTCATCATGGTATTATTAGTCATCAAAATGTACAAAGCCCTTAACCCTTCCACTCTGCAATCTTCTTGGACCCGATTCTAGAGCAATACCTGCTCACGCAAACAAAGAAGCATGCTCATGGCTGTTCAGGTGGCAGCAAATACACAGAAATAATCTAAATATCCACTGACAAAAGGATCCCAATAGTCAATTTCTCAATCCCTGATAATGGCTCATGGGGTAGTTATTTAAAAGAGGGAGAGAAAATCAGGATAGAAATTATCTTTGTGGGGGAGAGATTGGAAAATGTCACAAGAGTCTGCAGGGCTGCCGGAAATATCTGTGCCCTGTTTCAGGTACTTGCTACTTGAGTGTGCTATTTGTTAAAGTTCATTGTTGTACACATATGATTAGTGTACTTTTATGTACTTCAATAAAGATATTTTTAAATTAAAAAACAGACAAGTACACAGTTATGATTTAATTAAAAAAAAAAACCCAGACAAACAAAAAAGCGATTTGGGAGACCACATGCTTTAGGATTGGAAAGAAGACTACACTAGGAAGAAGAAGTTCTGAGTTCCAGCTCCTTCCTGTCCAAACTAGCTTGGATCTTTGAACAAGTCACTTAGGTTGAATCACATTTGAGTTTCCTTACCTAGAAAAGTGGACATAATTATATTGTGCTTAATGATAGAGGGATTGGTGTGCTCCCACTTACTGGGCACAAGGTAAGGGAATATAGCACACCTTTTGGGTGTGGGACACAACTATAAGAGGGATTCTACCCAGAAAATGCAAATGTCACCTAGTTGTTTGTAACTTCATATTAACCTTAAATAAAAAAAAATACAAAAAAAAGATAGAGAATTGGACCAGATGATTTTAGTACCTTTTCATTTCATAGTCTTTATGACTCTTCAGTCCCTACCAAGGAACATTAATGATATACCTCCATTCAAGTTTTTGGATCTATCTCCTCTTTCCCATCCCTATTCCTATAACACTGATTCACATTTCACTTCTCTGGGCTATCTCGAAAATCTTCAAGTCTCTGCATCTCCAGTCTTGCTCCTTTATAATCCATGATAATCCACTTTGGTTTGAGTATCTTGTGAAATTACAGCTCAGATCATATCACTACCTTCTTCAGAAACCATAGAAAGCGGTGGGGCACAGTGCAAAGTGCATTGGACTGACTGTCATCTAAAAACCTGGGTTTGAATATTTGCTGGCTGTCTACTCTTGTGTAAGACAGTGAACCTCTGAATCACATGTGCAAAATGAGAGTACAAACTGGACTTTCTTCACAAAGCTATGGTAAACAGACTTTCACCTGTTGGGGTGTCAAGTCCTAAGTCACACACAACTTCATTAGCTAAGGGCCCAGAGGGAAGGAAGATAATCAGTTTCCTTAGCTACCACAATTTGACTCAAACACTCTGGCAATCTGAGCTGCAACACAAGGCTTTCCAAGCGACTGACTGGTTGTTTGACAGGACAAAAAGTGAAAGGCATCTCTGTCTTTATAGGTGATGCCACAGAGAGAGGGGCACCCCACAGCAAAGGACAAACAGTCTTAATAGATAACGAGCCCCAGCCTGGAAGATCTTTAGTCCTCTCTGCACACACTTAATGTGATAAGAACCACCAGACCCAACACAAAATCAAGAGAAGCTGAAATTGTGGGGTTACCTTGCTGAGATAATTTGGGATGCATTAGTCAATGTTTCTCAATGTTACCCTCATCCTAGATCAGGGTAATTAAGAAGGGGAAAAAAAAAGGGCCAGATTAGGAAATAGCTTGCCAGCAGAACCACTATATTTATATGAGATGATATTTGAATCAGTATCTGAAAGCAGTGTGTAGTTACGACTTGTTGCCTGCTCAGACTTTATGCCAAGTTCTGAAACAAACTGAGCACTTAGCATTCATCTCCGAGGGAAAGTCTGGTCCTTTGGTTTGTCACACACGTCTCTTCAACTCTCTTGCCAGATAAAAAGGCCACTCATGCTAGAGATACCCTTCATATTATGAGACTTACACAATCTCCAGGAACTAATCTTGGGGAAAGGAGGCCTATTTTCAACTTGATCTGTTCTTCTTCCAATGAAATAAACTAAGAATCTTCTGAAATTTTACCTACTTCTCCCAAAGCTTCCTTGATTTTCAAGAGGAAAGGAGATGGCTTCTTTAGCCTCACACTGATCTGACACGGAACTTCATGAAATGCCTCCACTCTTCATCCTGATCGTGCACTTGCACTCAATTTTCTACCTGGCATAGTGCCCACCCAGCACATAATAGCCACTCAGAAAATATTTGCTCTTATTTACTAGGTATTCACAATGAATAGTCTCTCTTATATAGTATTCAGCATAATTGAAATATGTCATTATTGATATAATTATTTGCATACTAACTGGCTTCCTAACTATACTGTGAACATCACAAGGCCAGGATTGATAGCTTATTGGGGTAGCTTAATGCCTACCACAGTGCTTCATAGTTATTAAGACTAAGTAAATATTTACTGAACAAAAGAATACTTTGTACTAAGCACTGTTTATCTTCTCACTGAATCCTAAAAAACCTATATACTTGGTATTATTATCTCTATTTTGTAGGTGAGCAAACTAGGCTCAAAAAGCTGCCATAGCTTTAGTGGGTAAGAGCCAGGATTCCGAATACATTAACAACTGTTACTCTGCCTTCTTCTTTTAAGTCTGGGTCTACTACTTACTAGTTGCAGCTTGGGGAAGTTTATTTCCTAAGTTTTCTAAGCCTCATTTTTTTAAAAATTGTAAACAAAGGAGGGAATGGTATCGATCTTATAGATTTTTTCATTAAGTTTGCTTGAGTCTGTATATGTATAGCACTGGGTCCATAGTGGTTGGCATATAATCAGTATTTTAAAAAAGCTTCTGCTGCTGTTATTGTTGCTGTTGAATCAAATATTCAGAAGAAAGTGACCGTGGGTAGAGAATGCTACCTGCTGAAACCTGCCACCTCCACCCAAATTAGTACACTTTGTTTCTTCAATTAAGCATATCCCCAATGGCTTTATGTATTTCTCATCAACTCTCACCACATTCTAGAAAACAGCTTGCATGTGAAAGTTGCTTTTGCTTAAAATTCAAATGTAGAATAGGCAAAACATTTTTAAATGAATTCTATTACACAAGCAATTGCTCAATGTCAAATACTATGACCCACTTGGCTTAAATTAAATAGCTTACATTATGGAGAATATTGAAGATTGGAAAATAAAATATCAAGACTGTTCCCTAGCCCACGACAAGAGAGAATTTCATCACCCTGGATTTTTATTTCTATAGATAATAAATAGACATCAGGAAATAGAGCAGAACAAGAGGAAATTGCAAATTAAGTGGTCTCTTCTTTCTGTGCAGAGATACCTAGAGAGGTCAACATTCACACAACCCCTTTATTTACTGTCTTTTGGTCTACTCCTTCACTGTCACTTCTGTCACTTCAGTTCTTAACAGAAGACTCTACACACATTCTGTCATAGAATACTACAGACATGTAACTTTCTGAACCATAGTAGCCTCGGTTCATGCAGTTCCTCTGAAACCATAAAATTAGCTGCACTGGTTCTCAAGCCTGGCTGCATATTGGAATCACCTGGAGTACTCTTAAATACCACTGACACCTGCCCCCATCTCCATTCAGTTGATTTAAGACACTGATTTTAGAGCTATG
Organism: Galagoides demidoff; assembly: GCA_963574575.1. Classification (NCBI taxonomy): domain Eukaryota; kingdom Metazoa; phylum Chordata; class Mammalia; order Primates; family Galagidae; genus Galagoides; species Galagoides demidoff. Next base: position 48,747 of record CAUYQV010120467.1, read on the forward strand.
CTTCCTAGGTTTGAATCTCACCTCCTCTTCTTATTATTTGGATGAACTACTATTTGGACATTTAGTTTCTGTGCTTAGATTTCCTTATCTGCAAGGCAAGGATAGTAATTGTATTTACCTCAAAGGGTTGCTGTGAAAATCAAATAAGTTAACACGTTTGAAATACTTACAACTATCCGGCGCACAGGTGTTCCATAGGTATTAGCTGTTATTATTAGTAATAAAACAGTGTTTTAATTACTGTACTTTGGCATCATGGAAGAGATAGGAAGATTTACAGAGCTTGCAACCACATGTGAATGACAATGCCGAAATGACAGCAGAAGTACTCTGTGTTGAAAATTCATGAAAATGATATCTCTTCAGTCAGTGTAAGGTAATATTTTAAGGATATATTAGATGATATGAGGTTGATTCATTTGCTTTTTGTCTTGATTTTACACCTTGAGAAACAAAAATCTAAATGTAACATATGACCCTATTTATTTATACCAGTGAGTTTTCACCTGGTGTGCTGTAAAAATTTTTACATTAATTAAATTACTTTTGAAAGATGTTCAAAGCACAGTAAGTATATATATATTTTTACTCTTTCTTTTTATCAACATAACTTAAGTGTGCTATGGAAGGCTTTTTAATTTTTTTTTGTAGAGACAGAGTCTCACTTTATCTACTTCAGTAGAGTGCTGTGGCATCACACAGCTCACAGCAACCTCCAACTCCTGGGCTTAGGCAATTCTCTTGCCTCAGCCTCCCAAGTAGCTGGGACAACAGGTGTCCACCACAACGCCCGGCTATATTTTTGTTGCAGTTTGGCCGGGGCTGGGTTTGAACCCGCCACACTTGGTATATGGGGCCAGTGCCCTACCCACTGAGCCACAGGCACCACCCAATGGAAGGCTTTTTTTAAATTAAGGAAAAAATTTATTGCCTCTGGGTGACATTTTAATTTATATTGACATTTATATGCATATACACATAGGAGGTGTGTGTATGTGAGGCTCAACTGTGCTGTGCTATAAAAAACATTGAATAAACCCTTATTTATACCATTATTATGGACTGTTATTGCCAGTTTCTGCGGTATAAAAACACCTCAGGGATAGGACTTGGAAAAATCAAAAGTCATGTTAATCTTAAACGGTGATGTTGGAGTTTGTAGGGATTCTTGTTCCACTTGTCACCATTCGACGGGGAGGAGGAAATTTCCACTATGTTTATGAATGGGGACAGAAAGTACTGTAGAAACTTCTTAGGATCGACTCATCTGATGGGTAAGATTCGAATAAAGATAAGTGCTCCTTCATGGCCTATCCTGTGCATTCCGGCTCACAGGTCCAAATGCCTTCCACTTGAGATGATGCTCTTTCTCTGATAAAGTGAGCAGAGCCTAGTCAGGGCACAGGCACTCACTGTCTTCCAGAGGCAGGCCCACAGGCCCACTTTGCTCTTGATTTCTAGCTTCCACTGAAGTGTGACACAGGTCATCACTCTTCATAGCACCAGGAGTGTAAGTGGTCTGCTGTGCAGACTCAATCTTCTCCACAGGTGGGTATTGAGGTATGCTTTTGGAGCTAGAGGTGGTAGGAAGTCTCACTAGGCCTTAAGCACAAGCCATGATCTTCAATCCAGTTTTACTTATAATAAAGCTCCTACCTAATATTTGGTTCCTCACAGGGATTTTTGTGCTTTTTTTTCAGTTTGACTCAGAACTGGAAAGAGAAAAGCAGTGTGGTTGCTTCATGCTCTCAAGCCCTAACAAGCAGAGCAGTAACCATAAAAGTATTACCTGACAGATTTCAAAACACTTTTCCCATTAAAGAGATGTGGAAACTAAGGCTTAGAAATTGCTTCTGTGATTTTCCCAAGGTCAAAAGGCTAATAATAAGTGGTAAATCCAGTACGAGACCTGGAGTCTTCAGACTGAGTGTGCTCATTTCTCTTATTAAGGTCAGGGAGGACTTTTCAGGCCTCAAGGACAAGGACAACAGTTGCTTTGAGCACTTTACTAAGCTAACAGGACAATAATCCTCCCCAAATCTAAGAGTCCTCTTACTTTGAAGCTGTGTTTTTCTCACCTAAAACTTATTTTTTCCAGACAAATCTTTGTCCCAAACCCCCAAATTGGAACACATCCTCTTGACAAAATCATGCAATAAAGTCACAACGAAACATAAAATGTCACCCAGAGTCACAACAAAACATAACATTTTATGAAACCATAAAATGTTTTCCTATCTGGATGGAGTGGCTTAAAGGGTGGGTTTAGATGGGGGATATAAACTGTCCCCTGCCAAGTAAGCAGGCGTCACAAGAGTTTCTTCTGTGATTTGCTGAGCTGCCTGAGTTCAGGTCTACACAAGCAATTCCCTCATAGGTGCTTCCTAGTCTCAAACTCCTTTCTATCTTGAGCACAAAGGGCCCTTTCCTGTGTGCAGCCAGAATAGATACGTGGCCTCATATGCCTCTGGGTTAGCTTGCTACAAATCCCGTAATACTATTAGCATGGGAGAAGTTAACACTTCTAGGTTACTGATAAGCTTTCTACAGTACAACTGAATCAAGCATGTGCTACGGCCCTAGCCAATTTGAAATGATTACATGGATCAGGTAATAACTAGTTCTCATTTTGCCATGAATTAATTAACCATGTGACTTTAGATAAGTTCCTTCTCTGGGGCTCAATTTCTTCATTTAAAATGACAGGTGGGGTTGCCTCCAACTGTAAAATACTAGGAGAGGTGGGGAACCTGCAGCCTTCAAGGCCACATGTGACACTTTAGACCCCTACGTGCAGCCCCTCAACCAAATCTATCCTTCACTGAATAAAGGATTTGTTCTGTAAAATTTGGATTTAGTCAAAAGGCTACACTCAAGGATCCAGAAGGCCACAGGTTCCCCACCCCTGCCGGACTTCCACTTCATGTCTGCTGAGAGAAGAACTCTTAAAGACTTAAGTACAATGAAGTTACAAAGTCATTCCAAAGCTAGTCCAATAATTGGACAACCTAAGAGAGGTGTATTTGCATTTTTTCGATCCTACCTCTTTTGTGCCACCCTCAGTCTCCCCTCCCCAGACAGTCCTTGAAGATAAAAATTTCACACTGAGTTTCTATCAGACCTGAGAAAGAAAGAACTCAGCTTACTTTTTTGATCCTCTAGTTATTGAGATAATGATTTTATTTCTTGAAACTGTAATCAGATAAAAATGTCTAAAGGACTAAAGAAATGGAGCAGGGCTATTAGTCTACCTTTTTTTCTTATTTTAATTCCATCTTAAGGAACAATAGGCTCTTCTTGCCTTTGGCAATATAATAATTCAGCTGACATGCTAGAAATATCACACACCAAGATATAAAATGGTGGCATTTTCTTTCTTTAAAACAATCAATGCTTTCATTTGTGGGCTTCAAAGCGCATGTGAAATAAAAGGCTCAGCCCTGTGAGTCTGAGGTAAATCAAAGGGCGTTAAGTGTCATAGAAAAGTTTCCTGGTTCATAGCCCTTCTACATAAAAAAGGAAACAAAAGTACTACAGGTGGATGAATGTTCATCTCATTTTTATATTTCTCTTCTAAGTGAGCTTAAACAACTTCTCTGACAACCCAGTTTTACAGAGTTCTTTCTTATACCTAACTGAATCTCTTCTTGCTGCTCTTATGAATATACCCTTGGTAGTGCTAGAACTGTCTTTATAAAGTCAAGTCTCATTTTGACTCCCAGAAATTCTAAAGGAAACCTTGAGAATTGACTTAGGAGGTCTCTGATCAAGGCTTTCTGGAGGTCCTTATCTTAATATAACATTCCTGGTGATACTAGTCCGCCTCGGATGAAGCCATTTCTCTTTTCTGGTTTTTAGTACCTCGTCTGTAAAATGCAATACGTATGAAAATACATTAAAGGAAAAAGAATCACCATACTAATACAAATTATTGTTGATTTGAAGGGTCTTCCTGGAGATCTTGAACATCTGGGATTTAATTATTCTTGCAAATGGAAAATGGTTGAAGATCCCTGTTTTCATACTGAACTATTCATCATTCACATGAACTTCGGCAATACTACTCAGTACTGGGTATCATGTATTTAAGCACAAATCTATCTTTCAACATAGCCCTATTGAGAAAAAGACAATGGAAATAGGACTACATCCACATCTGGATGCTCACTTTGGTGCCATAATTATTTTCCATCAGTTGCCTATTTTTCCAGAGACAGAACTGACACTTGAATATCAGTATACCATGATGTTGCTTAAAACAATGCATTCCATTTTAGTCACTATTTGATTGGCCTTTTTGACTCATGTATTCTTCCACTTTAGTGAAAGTATTTGATGAATGGCTCTCAAACCAGGAGGCAGATGGTATCTTCGGGAAAGGAACTTGGCTTTATGTTTTACATGGGTTTAACAATCTTCTACTCTTTTGCCACAGAGTACCTTCTGAATAAGAAGATGTACTGCTAGCTGAGACAATTTGCACAGCTGCAGCATCATTGAGGAGATATTTCCTTGAGGAAAAGGTAAAATTTGAAAGCAAACATACTCTGAAGAATTCTGACCTCACTTTAGGATAAAAGTTACATAGCAGCCAGATCCACAAAGAAAAAGTTTATGCTCAGATATAGCAGTAATATCTAATCCAGATTACTGATCTACTTCATAGACAGTTGAGGCAGGATACCCAAACTCTACCTATCACTTTCCCTTGGGCACTTATGAAATTTCATCTGGTAATGAGGCAAGGATTCCATTAGGGCCAGATATTCTTTACACATGCACCCAGGTTTGATTTGTGACTGCTCGAGTTTGACCTTTAGAGACAAGTGAGCCTGTGATCAACATCAGATACCAAGTGCCCAGTCTTGTGCAAAGTTCTACGCAGAGATTGACAAGAAAAAGATAAAAAAAACATAAAGGCAAAGAGAAAGCAGTTCTTCAATCAAATAGATGATCCATCAATAAATAGTTCTTGGGCATCGATTCTCTGCAAGATACCAAATCTGCTAAAATACATAAGTCAAGGGCCCTTCCCACAAGAGGCACATGACTAAGTTGTAAGGCTAAGACATATATGTGTAAACAGACAAGCAATAGTTTAAGGGTCCATAATCGGTGACAAGTGATTCATGTGAATATAATGACCGAGGGATTTCAGAGGTACAAGAGAATACTTCTATCTAGGCTTACTGGAGAAAACAAAACTTGTCCAAGGCACTAGGACAAGATTTTGACAGGTAAAAGAAGAACTTACAAGGTAGGGGAAATGACTGGCATAATTTAGGTCCTGAGGTAGGTAAGCACAATGCCTCTGACGAAAAGTAGTGGATCAACTTGGCTGAAATATAAGACTTATTTTGTGAGTAGCAGAAAAGAAAAAATCTGAAAAGAGGAACCTCGAGATCTCAGAGCCTGAAGAGATCCTACAGAATATTATCAAATCCAGGCTCTGCTCACCTTCTTGTAATCAATTTTTCACACAAGCACAGTTTTCCCTAGTCTGCCACCAATGTTTAAAATGCATTTTAGTAAAGGGCTTAGGTTCCTAATATTTACAGGCATAATAATGACTGCATAGTCGTTAGAACTAGGCTTTGGAGTTGCAGGCCTGGCTAAATTGCTTGCTAGATGTTCAATCTTGGGTAAGTTTAACCTTTATTTCTTCATATATAATTGTGGATAATAGTAAGCTCATAGATAGGGGAGGAATAAAAAGGAGAAAGAAGGTTTGAAGGATACAGAAAAGGAAGAAGAACCTACAAAGTATATTGTCAAGGAAGACGAAAGTAGACAGAATTGAAAGAAGGGGGCTTGTTAATAGCATCAGAAGAAACAAAGCGGTCAAGGTGGTTGAGACCTGTCAAAAGGCCACTGAAGTTGACAATTTGGAGGTCACTAGTGACCTTTAAGAAATTGTTTTTGGTATAAAAAAAGAGAGACAGTTTGTAGAAAAGGTATGAGGTAGGACAGACGGGAAAGGAAGGAAAAAAGAATGTGTATAAGGACTGGAGCTGCCAGCAAAGATGCAGTCCTCATTTGCAGTAAAGAAGACGAGGAGAGATGGCTTTGACTCAGTTGTATTACACAGTGGAATGATGCAACAGGTGATGTGTATCTAGCGTGGAACTGAAATGGCTGGTAGCTCCTATCTAGCTTCCTTCCTTGTCATGATGCAGGGAACAGTGACAAAGGAGAGGGAAGTTCCTACTGTAAAAGCATCTTCCCTCTTCCATTTGTCTAGCACTGCAGAGGAAGAAAATAATATTTATAAAGCAATCTGCCCATTTACAACATCACAAGATCATAGCCGAACAATTTCAAGAGATGCCCTGTATAGAAAGACCTCATTAATCTGTACTACACTAATTTGAAATTTGTGGTATTTTAACCTGGGCTGGAGTTACCTTTGTCCTACCTACAAAGAAAGGGTTCACTAAGCAAATAGCAAGATTTCAAGAGAGCTAATTTAGCCTGCCGGAGTCTATTTCACCTATTTTAAAGAACATACTGTTTTTTTTAAGAACTTCAGCATATTCATTTTTGAATGCAAATTGTTCTGCTAATTATAGATTAGCATAATCTACTGTTAAAATCCTATATCTGCAAGTAACTTTGCTCTCAGTGAATATGCTCATTAGAAATAAAACTGTAATTCTTTAAAGTTAGTTCACAATTCAGATTAATGCATACCCCTTCTTCCTACCTTCATGAGATAACCATAGTTCCATAGATATTACCCTAAACTAGCACATCACTTAACATGAATACAATGGAAAACTAGTAATTGATCAAAAAAGGCCTCACAGCAGCCAAAGGTGATGCCCTAAATCTCCTGCATTCTACTCATGGCAGATTCCACTTTACAGCAAATTTAACTCTTACGTATTTTACTAATCTGGCATATCAACTTGGAGAGCTGGCTAGTTTTTTTTTTTTTTAAGTTCATAACTAATTAGAAGGAAAAAAAGGTTGCTACATGAAGGGATACTAAGAAGAATAAGAAATGACTGGAGACTGCAGAAAACAGAGACTACATGTTTAAATGTGGCTGTAATAACTAAAAATCCACCACAGTCTAGCAAAATTTAGCGTACAAGTAAAAGGCCTATATTCCTTAGTAAACCCTGAGAATTATACCCCGAAATGATCAAGTTCAAATTATGTTGCACATATTCCTTTCAAGGGCAGATGATTTTACACACACACACACTCAAACAATTTGTACACATAATGGTTAACCAAAAAATGTGAAATACATTAATGCTTAAAAAGAGGAAGTGCATAATATTATCGTATCATGATAATGCCGATAAAATACTAGCAACACTTTAGCGATTACTCTGTGTAGATACCATGCTAAGAGGTAAGCTTTAGTATCCCTTTTACTTTGCAATTGAAGAAAGTGAAACTGAGAGAGGTTAAACAACTAACTCAAGGTCACAGAAAGAAACAGAGCCAGGGTTAGAACTCAGGCCAGTTCCTTGACTATACACTATGCCTTTCCATGCTCCAGAGAATATAGCTCTCCAAGAATCACTTGTTATTTGAGAACTACACATAGCTAATGTTTTACTATATTTTCATTTTCCAAACTCACATTTAACAACTATCTTGATTTGTAAGCAGAAAGACCTAAGGTCTTGAGAGTCAGATATGATGATTGTAAACATATACCATTTCACAAGTAGAAAGTAAAAGTAACAGTAAAAAATAAAACAAAATAAACAAAAATAACTATGAACATATCCATTAGGCCCATCCCCAAAGCTCAGATAAGTCTCCATATACCAGGAATTCTATTTCCAAGTGAATAGCTTGGAAAGCAAGAAAGAGCTGAAATTTTAAGCATCAGATGATCAGTTAATATCTGGTTCCTATTATTTCCTCACTCCTTTTGAAAAACATTAAGGTGAGAATAGGCCAATGGGACATAAGGAATGGAGGGGGGATTGCAAGGCAGGAGAAAAATTCAGATGGGCTATTATAGAGGATTTAGGAGAATGTGTTTGGCAGCTGTTCTGAGAAATTTATAAGGGCATAAAACACACGTAGGCATAGTGTGTATTGGGTAAAACAGGGGTGGAGGTGGGGAGATGCAAATATATGCAGTTATCTGCATTAGAAGTAAAAGTGAGGATGGCCTACCACACGTACATATGAAGACAAATGTATAGTGAAACTATTCACCTGTGCAATTCCTTCTACCTAAATTGCTGCTCTTTGCTCGTCTCCTCTTGTCTCAAACCTAGCCATTCTTCAAGGATCAGCTAAAAATGTCACTTTTGCCATAAAGCCTCCCCTGGTCCCTAAGGTGGAGTTAGTCTTCATCTATGCTCCCATAGGTTTTCTCCTTTTACACGTTTACCACAGTATTATTAAAGTTATTCACATATGTGTTTTTCTCCTTCCTTGATCCCGTCTTAAGTTCCTTGAGGGAAGGGGACTCTCTTGTTTTTGTAGTTCCTGCCAGTCCTAGCACAGTATATGACTCGCCATGTACTAGGCTCTGGGACAATGTTGACTCGGTAGCGCTGACTTCATATAGTGCACGATCACCTAGCTTACCTGAAGGAGTATTTGTTCTCTTTCTTTTCTTGCTTGATTCCCCTCCATTCTCAATGAGGCCTTCTGTGACCAGAGGGCCACTGGCACTACCAAACTGCAGGGGTTCGTTGTTGTTGGCAGGGTCAAAGGGCAGCTGGTTCAATCCTAAAGAAGAAAAAGAAAGCCAAAGTCCAGACTCCATTAAGGACTTGGATGGTCTCCAGATATTATATGTGCCGCTAGTGGAAAACCTTTTAAATATTAAGAGCACAGGTAGGAGTAATGAGTGAATTCCTTAAAGACAAGGTATGCTCTCTGTAATTGTTACAGGTCTTATTGATAAGTTCGGAATTAAAATAGAAGATAGTGGCTCCGTCATTTGTAAACTCTTTCCTGTTTTTGTGGCAACTTAAAATTTCTGGCCACAAGCTAGCAATTGTCTTCTAATTTATCCCTTAAAGCAGCAGGACACTCTTTAAATGTGGCCACTCTTCCTTTGAAAATGTTTGGCTTTGTATTTCTTGGATTATCTCCTGACATATTTTCATTCTTTCACTACAAGGTTTGTTGAACTGTTGCAGATATAATCATCAGTCTATCCTGGGGTCAAAGTCACTTCCAAAGATAATATAGAGGTTTCCAAAAATGAAAACCATAATTCCGTGGCAAATGAGAAAAGGAAATAAAGATATCAAAATTGTAGTTTGGTTATTTAATATTTGGAGTAATGGGGAGTTACAATCTGGGTTTGAGTAATGTTAATTTTATTCTTTTCAAATAAAGTTAGAAGCGTGGTCACTTTACTAGTCACTGCTATACCACATAAAATAGCAAAAGACATTTTGTATTCTTCAAGTCTTACAAAGTTCAGTGAGCAAGCAGAGATAGTTTCTTAGTTCTCAGGTAGTAGCACCTGGAATTTCAAGTGTTTCAATTAAAACTTCATGAAATGTGCAATCATTATTAAAGTCCAAAGTTAGGATGTTTCTTCTAAGCCTTTTCACCACTGGTTTTCCAATCCTATTAAAAGGGCAATCAGGTTAGCCTGATATGGCTCATTGTTTAACCCCAAACTTTTATTCTTTATACTTTTTAATTTTTTTTCTTTTCTTCTTCTATTTCTTTTTTTTTTTTTTTTTTGAGATAGTCTTATTCTGTCACCCTGGGTAGAGTGCAGTGGTATCATTATAGCTCACAGCAACCTTAAACTCCTGGTTCAAAAGATTCTCGTGCCTCAGCCTCCCCAGTAGTGGGGACTACAGGCACCTGCCATAATGCTCATCAATTTTTTTTTTAAAGACTAGGTCTCGCTCTTGCTCAGGTTGTTTTCTAACTCCTGAGCTCAAGCAATCCACCTGCCTCGGCCTCCCAGAGAGCTAGGATTATAGGCGTGTGCCACCGTGCCTTGGTTATCTTTTCTTCTTCTTCTTCTTTTTTGAGACAGAGTTTTACTCTGTCATCCTGGGTAAAGTGCTGTGGTGTCATCATAGGTCACAGAAACCTCAAACTCTTGGGCTCAAGCGATCCTCCTGCCTCAGCCTCCTAAGTAGCTGGGACTACAGGCACCCTCCATGATGGCTGGCTATTGGCTAGTTTTTCTATTATTAGTAGAGACAGGGTCTTGCTCCTGCTGAGGCTGGTCTTGAACTCCTGAGCTCAAGTGATCCACTTGCCTCAGCCTCCCAGTGTGCTAGGATTATAGATGTGAGCCACCATGCCCGGTCTGACCCCCAATTTTTCTATGGCTTGAAGCTACACAATTCTTAAGGTAATGTAAATTGTCAATAAAAAATCTTGGAATCCAGGGTGGCACCTGTGGCTCAAAGGGGTAGGGCACCAGCCTCATATGCGGGAGGTGGCGGGTTCAAACCCAGCCCTGGCCAAAAACTGCAAAAAAAAAAAAAAAATCTTGGAATCTGGTCAGGTAAAGGTCTGCATCAAGTTTCAGTAAAACGAATGCTAAGGTTCTAATAAAATGAGTTTTGCATTATTGTTTTAAATGAGGAGTATCCCCTTGCTAATGTTTTCAGCCCACATAACAAGTACTATTTCTTCAGCAATCAAACTCCATTTGGAACACCTCCATTAAATGTCTTCAGGGACTTGTCAAACATTTTTTCTTTTTATCATGTGAGTAACTAAGTGAAAGAATAAAGCTTTCTTAACTGTTTACTGCATCATATGCATGTCCTATTAAATTCCTACCCTGACTTGAACTAAAGGAATAAATATCAATTGCTATATATTAAAAAATATTGAGATTATGACCACAACTATTTTAAAAGACTAGGCTTGTATATAATTTATAAGTAAAAATGCCTCTTATCTGAGTAGTCCTGGAATCCAATATGGTTAGTGTACTACTCTGAAACTTTTTTTGGAATTTCTTTCCACAATATCATACTAATTAAACCAAGTTCCACAAAAAAATAGAATGGCACAGTGGGAAAGATCTCAACAGATTGGAGTCAAATCCTGGCTGTTCTTTACTAGCTTTTTGGCAAATCATGTAATCTCTGTATTAATTTCATAATGCATAAAAAGGGAGTGATGACAATGTATAGGGCTGTTGCAAAGATAAATATATATTTATGAAAATTAATTTATTCTAAGTGAATTAAAACAAACTTTCCCTCTGTAAGCATCTAAGTTATTCTAAGGAAGAAACTTTCTCTCTCTCCTTTCTTTCATCTCTCTCTCTCTCCCCCTTCTCCTCTCCCTCTGCTTTCTCTTTCTCTCCTCCCTCTGCCCACTAACAACTGAATCTCTGGTGCTTAGCACCATACTTTGTACATAGCAAGTATTAGATGAATGAATGAATTCTCAGTAAAGTGGGGGTAGATGACTCATTCTAGTTAACTCATGTAATTAAAGACTTGAGAGCTGATAATCAAGAATTAATGTTACACCTTAAAAGTTCTGATGCTGATTATCAACATTACTTAAAATAATTAGATTTTAAATGCATCTCTATCATTTGAGTACTATACTGAAGAATGGTAAAATCCCGATTAAAAGGAATGCTTAGGAATTAGGAGGTTCTGATTAATGAAGGTTAATCAGAAAAGTCTTTTTTATTTTGTTTTGCTTTTTTTTTTCTAGAGACATTGCTACTCAGGCTAGAGTGCAGTGGCACAATCATAATTCATTGCAACGTAGAACTCCTGGGTTCAAGCCATCCTTCTGCCTCAGCCTCCTGAGTAGCTGAGACTACAGATTTGTGCCATTGTGCCTAGGTTAATTTTTATTAAAAAATTTTTGTACAGATGGAGTATTGCTCTGTTGCCCAGGCTGGTCTCGAAATCTTGGCCTCAAACAATCCTCCGGCCTCAGCCTTCCCAAAGTGCTGGAAATATAGGGATGAGCCACTGTGCCTAGGCTTGTATTATATTGGAATATTCTGTAGAATAATATATTAGTCCACTTCTCTGCCTTATTAAGTAGATGACTGAGAATCTTACAGAGCTTTGGAGCCATGATTTATTAAAGGAGGCTAGTAACAGTACTTAACTCACAGTATTGCTAAAAATATTAAATGAGATCATATATGTTAAGCACTCTGCATAATATGTGGCACATAGAAGATGCTCAATAAATATTAACTGCTACTATTATAATACTGAGTTTCCATTTTTAATTTCTAGAATTGTTGATGTATCACGTGAGGAGATTGGTCTGAATTTTCCATGATCTAAGGGTACACCCTACTTTTCTCATTGAACTTTTTCATTGCTGTTTGTACCTTTTATTTAAAGTTGAAGGAATCCAGGAAAATAAATCTGGTGAGTTAAAAGTATTCAGTCATAGACATTTGATTATAATAATGCTTGCCCTTTCTTTAGTCCCATATATGACAACTTTAGGGATTTAGGTCTTCTGTTACTCATACTAATGTACAGATTGTTTTTGGCATTGAAAGAGACAGAAATTTCAAGTGTTTTCTATGTATCTAACTCATATACAATACAGATATGTGAAAATCCTGATAATTTAGTGCAACATTTCAGGCCCTTATTTTTTAGAGGAAAATACCTCATGTAGAAGAGAGACATCACTCAGTAAGCTGATTTATTGAACACAAATCCACATTTTATATTATCCATGACTCAGTACAGTCTCCAAAGATTTGTAGTTTGAAAATAAGGGCTATAGAGATAGCAAAATCCTAAGACACCAGTGCTTTCCAGCTATTTCTGTTGTATTGTTTCATTCCTCCCCTAAGACAGAAGCAAATAAACTGATAAATCAGTCTAATAATAGGTACTCCTTGGATCTTTTCTGTCATATATATATATATATATATATGACCTGAATGCTATTTTAAATAAAATAGCCCCATTAAAATTATTAAATCCTAAAAAGAAAACCACCACTTTATTTTTTTCAGCTTTTAATTATAATTGTTTTTAATAGAATCATTGATACATTTGATATTTATCCACTTCTCCATGTATCTTTTCACATTTTATTATCAAAATATTTCAAGCATAAACAAAATCAGACTAGGATAATAAACCACCACTTTAATTCCAAGAATTCTTATTGCTGAAATTTTAATTATGACATAAATGTAAAAATATCAGAAATAACCATATTGTAATTCTCACCCAAATGATAGAATCTGTCTTTAAATCTCTTATGGAAGAAATTTCAACCATTTTTTGCTAGGCACGATGAAATTGGAAAATGTTAAATTTAGAAGAAACTTGTGAGTCAATCTAGTTCATTCTTTTATGGAAAGTAGGAATCTTATCTATAGCCCACATCCAGGCAGGTACTTCTTAGCTTTGGGCCCATTCCTTGCTAGGCTCCTAGACATTCAGCTTACTTTCTTTACCTTTTTAAAACTACCATCTTTCAAGATTCCTTTTTCCGCAAAAAACTGCCTGTGTAGTGGGATATATTTTGTTTAGTTATCATCTTGCTTCTTACCCCTAAAATGAAAATATGGGATATTTTACTTTTTAAGGATTCTACTGATAATCATTACAGGAAAAACTAGGGAGTGATGGACAACAAACAGAATAAAGTCAGAAATGTTCTACAGTCTTACACATTTCTCACAGTCCTTGCTCTTTTATTCTTGAAGATAAACTTAATAAAACCTTGTACCTTGTTTATTCATTTCCCTCACATCTCATCTCCTTATTCCCCAAGCCCACAAATTTAACTTTGCCCAAAGGGAAGCACAAATGGATAAAATAAAGATAGATAATAAACATTAGTGTTATAGATTTCTGCCATTTCTGTATCTTATGTTCATAATAAACAAATCCATGTGGTAATGTAATCTTATCTAAAGCCAAGTTGACTGGTGTAGACAGCTGACCAGCTGTTATTTTATGTCATGTCAAAATGCAGATTATCTGGCTTCATAATACATATGAGGCTGCTTTTAGAAGTACACATATTGGAGAAGGTGGGGGTGGGGTATCTGGAGAATGACATTTCTCATCCAATGGAACCAGGGAATTAAATATCTCAGAATGAAGTGTGGTTCTCAATGGATACTCTAATCTGCAGGTCAAGGAGTTCTTGCACTATGATGTCTGCCATACAGATGTAAATGATACCAGGGATTTGAGGAAAGCACTGAGGAATTTTCATGACTCTTGTGAAAGAAAGATCAATGATCTCTTTGTGCTAAGCTTCTGTAACAGTTACTGTCACAATTTACTTTACATAGTTTTCCACTATCAGGTCAAATTAGGACTCACCTCCATGATGCAATCTAATGCTTTAAATGATTACCCCAGGTCATAGTAATGAAATGTGACCCTTTGGGGTCCACTCCATTTCTTATCTATGGCTGTGGCTCATAGACTATATAATCTTAGCAACAAGAAATACAACTCCACCCTGGATTTGTTTTCCTTAAAAGAAAATTGTTAAAGTCTTGAGAAATTTGGTAAATTTAAGGCAGTAATCTCCAGGTAGTAATTTGTGTTCAAAAAATAAATATCAGTTTTTGGCAATAAGAACATTTAAGTTAATTTGCCTATAAAACAAATTACCATAACCCAAGTATTATTTTCCAAATGACTTCAGTTTAAAATCAAATATGGGACTCTGTAGTAGGAGGGAGGGTCTTCAAATTAGTTTTTAATTCAAAACTTTGGAGAAATAAGAGGTTAGGATAATGGTCAAACCCTTTGTGTTCTAGCAGGTGCTTCTATAGGATTTATCCATCTCTAGGAGCCCTTCATCACTTTCATTTCCCCTTCCTCAGTCCAGGCCTTACTGATTCCAGATTTGCAGGTCTCACTACCCAGTCATTCCCCCAGCTTTTTCTGAGGGCATATTTACAATGTCCAAAAGAGTTTGGACTGCAATATCACTCTTCAGCCATAGGGGTTAGCAGCCAAAACAACTGAACATTTCTCACTTTCAGGTCTTAAATGATGTCAAATAAATGAAACCCACTTTGTCAATTTCATGAGTTCAACATACCGTATCCCTGGTTTAGCTGAGGCAAGGGGTAATTGTAAAAGATTAATGGGTGTGTGATGGTAACAGGAAAGAAATGAGAAAGAAAAGGGCAAAAGTCCTCTTCCACTAAGGGGTTTGCTGGAATGGTGGGGTGTACATAAAAACTTTCAGAGCCCAAATTTACTCTTAAGTTGCCTTTTTCAAGGTGTAACATAGGTCTAGGTCATGGGTCAATTTTCTTTTTTGTTTTCTTTTGTTAGAGACAGAGTCTCACTTCGTCACCCTGGGTAGGGTGCCCTGGCAGCACAGCTCATAGCAACCTCCAGCTCTTGGGCTTAGGTGATTCTCTTGCCTCAGCCTCCCAAGTAGCTGGGACTATAGGTGCCTGCCACAACGCCCAGCTATATTTTTGTTGCAGTTTGGCCGGGGCTGAGTTCGAACCCGCCACCCCAGTATATGGAGCTGGTGCCCTACATGTGCCAATTTTCAATGGCAATGATCCTTCAGTAACTTTTAGTGACTCCCCACATTACACGGTCAAGGTATTCCTTAAAGATCCAGTAAGTCTGAGCTGTGGCCTGCTTTTGTGACAAGTTGCCAGATGACGCTAATCCTGTTGCTATGGGGATCACGTTTTTGAGCAGGAAAGGCTAGCACTCTGGCATTCATTGAATCCATCTCATACTTTTCTACTGCCACAAATTTGGCTCATACCACTCCTCTACTTACTTCTTGATTGTCAACCTTTAAAATACTATCCTTCCTTTAGGATTTATCTCAGATACTAATTCCTTCATGGTGCCTTTCCTTATTTATGCCCACTCAACCCAATGTGTACATAGCAATGGAGAAAGGGGAACTACCCATCGGGAGAACTACCAGCCACTGGTAGTTTTGGTTGTTTAGAATGTGCCCTACTTTATATACATTATCCTTTTATTTTATTCTCTAGTTATTATTCCCATTTTATAATAAGGAATTTGAAACTTACAGAGTTGAAGTAAATTTCCCAAGGTCACACGGCTAATAGAACAAGGAACTTTGGCTTTCTAAAAATTCTAAAACACTATTCTGGCCCTCCTTTAATGTTAGTCTGTACTTTTCCTATGCCTTTCAGAATATGCTTTGTGTTACAGTTCTTTGAATATTTTGTCTTACCCTCTCTTCCCTCCTACCTTACCCTACACCCAATAAATTGTAAACTCCTTGAGGAAGACTTTATACCCCAGTAATTTTACAACTCTCCTCCGCCAAGATGCCACATGGTGCCTTGTTCAATATTATAAGCACTCCAGAAATGTGTATTCACCTGAACTCAGCTACCACTCTGGGTACAGTATAGACAATCTCCAACTTCTAATGGTTTCACTTGGGATTTTTCAACCTGATGATGGTATGAAAAGTGATACCATACTCCTCTCAATCAAGAAGCTGGGTAGTGGCAGTGAGCTGCAGCTCCTGTTCTGCCACATGTTTTTGACTAATAATTTTTCAATTTCCAAGGGGGTTATTGGAAGGTAACCCTGTGAAAATTCTATTCTGCATGTCCTATCTCTTTCTCTCTCGCTGCTTCTAACTTTTCTTCAGTGGATCACGCCGATTCCACAGGTCTTAAAGGCCCCTGCCCTGGCACCAGGATGCCGGCAGGAGATGCAAAACAGTTCTTTCACTGACTAAGACCATCAGTGAGAAAACACTATAAAAGAGATCTCATCTATGGGTCTTCTGTTAATAGTTCTATGCACAGCAGGTTACAATCCTGTTTTTACAAACTACAGTTAAGAAATGGCAGTAAATCTATAGATATACTGTTCAATACAGTAGCCATTAGCCATATGTAATGATTTAAATCTAAATTTAAACTAGCTAAAGTGGAATATAATGAAAAATTCAGTGGCTCTATTGCATGAGTCACATTTCAAGTGCTCAATATTCTCATATAGCTCATGGCTACGTATTGGACAGCATAGCTATAGAACATTCCAGTTATCCAGAGGTCTACCAAACAGCGCTGCTTTGAGTCAGACTTCAATTCAAATGCACCTCTGCCACTTACTGGGTGTGGCACTTACTAAATGTACCTCTTATAAGATATATAAACCAAGTCACTTGATTTCTCTCAGATTGTTTCTGCCTTGTAAAATGGGGATGATAATGTCCCCACCTTACAGTGAAGAAAATTAAATCAGAGAATGTATATTTAAGGTCTAGCACGTAGTAAACATTAAACAAGTGTTAATACCCTTCTACTAACTCAACAGGGGATTTATGTGAATTTGTCTCAAAAGTGAAATAAGAACATTTAAGTAGTGTGGCTCCTAGGCTATACCCTATTTATGGCTTGGAAGATGCTGGCTTTATATTCTTCTTATATCCTACTTTTTCTTACAGATAATACAAAGCAATTAAGATAAATCATTACTAAATAATGCTGGAAGTGCTCTTTGCTTGGATCATGTTTAGGAGACCGTATTTGTCACTACCTTGAACTTTCCAAACTGAAAGAACCACACTTCCCCTTCTACCTGAAATGCCTCCTCCCAAAGCTTTCCTGAGTGCTTAGTTGCAGCTTAAGTGCCCCACTCTTAGGACACCGCTATGGCTAACACTGGAGCTGAACTGAAGAAAGACCTTTTCTCTCTAAGTCCACATTTTCCTACACTCAGAATGTTTTCTGTGTTTTTCCTATGGGGTTGGCATCTCCTAGGCCTGCTAAAGGTGAATTATTTGAGAAAAGTCTGAACTAAATCTGTTAAGGTGTTTGGGTTCCATGAGCAGGAATGCAAAATACGTATTCCCAACTTCAAAAAGAAGAATGCTTCAGGACTTTTGTCTCCCATACAATTTAAGGCTTGGGAAATACACCAAAATCACATTCCTTGTTGAAAACAAAGTTCAAAAAATGTTGATTTGATAGAACAGTTCAAAGTGACAGATGGTAGATGGGCGATCTATCATTTTCCTTAGGATAAAGTCTGGCAGTCTTCAGAGGAACTGAGACAAGAAAGCCTTGTTTTGCTGTAGTTTAGCCCTGGGAACAGTTATAGAAACTACCCTTCTCTCTGCATCTTTCCGAGTGCGGATTAAAAAGACAGTGATTCATCAGTGACTACTTTGAACTGGCTCTAGGCCATGCTGCAATTCCTGTTGACCAATTTTCACCTACGTGACATAAAAAGGGCAGGTTCCTAACACACTGAACATTAGTTTAAATGTTTAGTATTTGCGTGAGAATGTGGCCAGAGGTACTATATTATGGGTGTCTCTGTCTAAATAAAACAAATAATTGCAGATTTCAGAGCCTGAGGACAGAGAGTTGTTCTAGTATTGAAATGGGAGTCAATCTTGTCAGATCTGTAATGAGGTCTTCCCTTTAGGCTGATTGATTTCATAAAGCTGAGGCAATTATCAAAAGCTAGCACAGTCTCCCTGCAGAAACCACTCCACTAGTTTTGAAGACTAGCTTGTCAGCTGGATCTGGTCAGAAGCCTAGGCTGAGCCAGCCCTCTCAGTAGGAATAGTTACTATACACCAAGAACACCAACTTCCTCTAATAGATTGTTAAGATGCCAGTAAATAAGCTGTAAACAAGGTTCAGCAAAATTGACATGCTGTGAGTGAAAACTGAAGTCCCTGTCAGATAAATCTGCATTCCAGTGTAAGATGCTTTAAAGAGGAGAGTGAGAGCTGGAACTCTTTTGGTCTTTGGAGAGTTAATTTTATCAGTTAATCCTAGAAAGACATTGATGTCCTTTAAGACTGATGCACTGCATGAATAACATTTGTATCTTTGCTTTGCCCAAAATGTATACACTAATTTCACCAGATTTCCTTTCTTTGTTTGTTTGGCCTTCATTAACTATTTATCCAATTGCTGTGCTACGATTTTAATTACCTTCCAATTAACCAATGATGAGCTTATAATTTAGCATTCCCTAAGGTCAGAACCACAGAAATACAGTAAACCTTCATTTACATGTTCAAAATTTTATCCTCTATCCTGCCCCCTACTGCATTGATTTTGCTATGCGGTATCATTAACGTTCTGGAGTTATGCTTTCTGGATCCCTAACCTTTTATCCCTATGTATAAACAAATAGTCCTTGCTGCTGGCTGTGAAATTAAACACACAGGAGAAAACAGAGATTCCTGTAATATGCTAATGCATCTTTATAGATCCATACCTCCCCTATAACAATCCCATTTCAAGAGTATCAATAAAAGATGTTGACAAGTGACTAATGACTTTAGAGAAGTCCCTGCCTGAGCAGAAGTCAAACCTACTACTGAGAAAGCTAACATCTGCTCCTTGAGAAGACAGCGTGACTGTAAAGGAAAAGGCTTACAAAAAAATAACCTGCGTTTGAAACAAGTTGCACCATTACTGTTGTATTAAAAAATAAGTAGGATCTTAATTTTGCTTCAGCTTGGAGTTTTACTGTGATATTCAACACATATTGGAATGAATGCAACAATAAATCAATATTGACAATAGTCCCTCCCTCTCCTTATTCATCTAATCCATTCAAACAATGTTGTGTACCTGGCAGCAGGCGAGGCTTTAGGGATTTTAGGACTTGATAACATAGTTTCTTTCCTCAAAGAGATAGCAAGCAGAAAGGAAAGCAGATATATACACACAAAATCTGGTCCAAATTATTACACCAGTTTCATAACTTGCAAGTTCCCCTAAGTACCCTTGGCTTCACTCATACCAAACTTCTCAAAATTCCTCAAATATCCTAAGCCTTGTTATGTCTCTTTACTTCTGTGCATACCATTTTCTCTGCTTAAAATACAATTTTCTCTCTCTCCACTTGGAGAGTTTTTATTCATTCTTCAAAACTCAGCTGTAATGTCACCTCCTCAGTGCAGTTTTCCCTGAGTCCCAAGGCTCTTTACACAGGACTACACAGAGACTTTAAAGAGCACTTACTGCAGGATCTCAGAGTCCATTCTGTGTGTATATGTGCGTGTGTGTGTGCGCGCGAGCGCGCGTCTGGGTAGGAGATTGTCACTATCTGATCTGTACCTTAGAAAGATCACTCTTATGGCAGGATAAAAGATGTGATGGAGGTGAAAAGGCACCCTAGGCAGAGAGACCAGCTAAGATAAAACCAAAGTGATACAAGGGAGAGATGACAGTAGCATGAACTCTGACAGTGGCAGTGATATGGAAAGAAATGAATGAATTTCAGAGATATTCATGAAGTATAATCATCTGCTTTTAGTGTATCTGATTAGATCTGGGAGTTGAGAGGAAGAGAGGAGTTTAGATGACTCCATGTAAAAATTCTTAAGCCACAGTCCTGAAGATCCTAAAAGGTTTGTGGTCTTCAGTATGAACAAAAGCACAATCCATTAGAAACATATGTATAAAGCTATGTTGCAAAATAAAACCTCCTCCAATCTGTATTTACCATAGTATAAAGGCTGCCAGGAAACAACAGGAAATGGCTTACACTTGACCTTTACTATGTATTCCTAACAAAACTTGTCAAAAGATATGAATTCATCCAGAAAGAAATGAAGCATAATAGTCAAAAAGGTAGGATAACATAGTATTTGGGCTAAGGAGGAGAAAACCATTTTAATGGTTAATAATAGGGCTCAGACTTGGTTTATTTTGTCAATAGCATTCACTAACAAAAGTATCTCTGAAGGTCAGGAATACTTAATAGATTTCCTTTACTTCCTCTCTTCATTCTTCTCCTTTCTTTTCTCCTTCCAAACAACTCCTCAAAGTGTTCTTATTAGAAAATTTTACATTTTAATAGCAGTTTTCTTTTGGTTATTACAGGATGTTGGATTAAGCTGTCAATTCTCCTTTTAACAATTCTCAAAGAAAGCTTGGAAAAATTAGTGCTATGTTGTTTTTCTCCCTGTCAAAGAATATAGCAATGTAATTGTCTCCTGGAGAAGAAGTACTCTAATCATCTTTAACTTTAAAGTAAATTCATTTTAGGGAGATGCTCTGAGACAAACAATTGACAGAGCAAATCAGGGCTCCTAGGAGATTGCAAAGTGATGGATTGAGTTGAAGAGAATGCCACAGCCAAATTCAATTCTAGCAACTTTTTCAACTTAAGAGTATCTCTGTAACAAAATAGCACTGTATGGGAGTTAGAATCACGTTACCTGGTGGAAGATAGGACTTAAACACTGCATAGATTCCTTTTCTTTTTTAAAAAGAAGCCTGAAACAAAGTTTACTCAGAAAGAGAAAGACAGATTTACAGAACAAGAGCAAGGTATAGGCTTATGGACCAAGACACATTTGCCATAGACAGTAAAGGGGCCCTCATTGTCACCACAAAGAAATGGCAAGGAGCCCTGCACAAATTCTTAACACCTAAGAGTGCTAGCCACCCCAGACACAGCAAGAGTACAAACCCCAATAATAAAGGAAGCTATTGTATCAGGCAAAGTCAGACAATAAACACACAGTAACTTTCCAAAAGTGCCTTTCAGATGTCTGTAATCAGATCTAAACATTCTCCCAGTCCTACAGATGTCACTGGAATCTTGGAAGGGATCTAAAAAGCCAAGGTGTTATTCTGATTCCGAAAATCATTTCCACTTTCATCTCTTCCTTAACTGAATCCATCTCTACCTTCCATTCTGGTTTTTCCATTATTATTTTTTAGAACCACCTCCCTCCTCAGCTTGGGGAAACTCATCCTTTGGAGACAGATTTGACTAGGTAAATTTACAGGCATGGTAAATTTACAGACCTGGAATATCCTAGAAATTGGATACTTGCGTGGGATAATGGGTGAAGTATAAACAACGAACTAAGGCTCTGAGCACCTGACCAAACAGCCTGGTCTCCTGGAAAGATGCCAATCATGACCATATATAGTAGCAGTATAGCAGCATTCTATTTAAGGGGCCTTCCTTTGGGCTTCAGAAACACAAAATTGTTTTCTTTAGTACACATGTGACTCAAATTTGGTTTTCTACAAAGCAAACAGAAGCAAAAGGAGCTCTCTTTTTATTTATTTATTTATTTATTTTACCAGCTACCTGCCTGCATCAACCCAGTCTCTGACCTCAAAATTTGGTATGGGTGTTGTCCCAGAGGAGATTGAGACTTTAAGGCAGCAGGTCTCATCCCTGGCTACATATTAAAAACACCTGGGGAATTTAAAAAATATGTACTACTAATGTAGTAGTGTATTTGTAGTGCACTACCACTATAAATTCTTATATAATTGGTCAGGGTCTAAGCACCTCATTTTTTAAAAACCATCAGGTGATTCTAATGTACAGCTGGACTGAGAAATACTGCCATAAATGGTGTTCTAATTTAGGGCCAGCAAATTACTATTCACTTCTCAAAGTTTTTGTTTTTTCATTTGAGGCTAGATAACACTTAGAAGTTTATTTGTTCAGGCTCGGCGCCTGTGGCTCAATCGGCTAAGGCGCCAGCCACGTACACCTAAGGTGGCGGGTTTGAATCCTCAGCCCGGGCCCGCCAAACAACAATGATGGCTGCAACCAAAAAAATGGCCAGGCGTTGTGGCGGGCGCCTGTGGTCCCAGCTACTTGGGAGGCTGAGGCAGGAGACTCGCTTGAGCCCAGGAGTTGGAGGTTGCTATGAGCTGTGAT
>CAUYQV010120471.1:0-12522 GCA_963574575.1 Galagoides demidoff
CTTTCCTCACAACCCCGACCAGAAGACTAGGTTCTAGGTCATCAGTTATCCACAACAAAGCACATACGTTTTACCAACTTCCACAGTGAGACACAACATCCTACCTTGACATTTTTACCTTCACGTCTGGCCTTACCACCATCTCTACCAGCCAGTGAGAACACAAAAATAAGAACCACACCTTTGTTTTTATAATTCTGGCGCTCAGCATCAGAACATACCGGTTCATTTAATAATAAGAGTTTTGATTCATTTTATCGTCTTTTTCATCTCAGTAGGGTAAGACACAGTTTTTAAAATAAAAAAAAAAAGCCATAGATATAAGAGATGCCTTTGGCCAGACACAATGGCTCATTCCTACAATCCTAGCACTCTAGGAGGCTAAGGTGGGTGGACTACTTGAGTGTGGGAGTTTGAGACCAGCCTGAGCAAGAGGTTGACCCCATCTCTACTGTAAACAGAAAAATTAATTAGCACCATGGCCAGCACCTATAGTCCCAGCTACTTGGTAGGCTGAGGCAAGAGGATCCCTTGAGCCCAAGAGTTTGAGGTTGCTGTGAGCTATGACACCACAGCACTCTACCCAGGGTCACAAAAAGAGAGTGATGCCTTTACAGATTCATCCTAAGTCGCTCTGAGTCCTTAGATAAGCCACTTAACTCTTCTGTGATGCAAACTCCTCATGTGTTAGAAGATAAGGATGAGCCCTACTTGACTGACTTTAACTATTTCAAGGGAGGTGGAGGATAAGCAATCAGAAAAACAATGATCAGTATGAATAGTATACATTCATATTTCTTAAAACTACTGGTTTAGGCTCAGCGCCCATAGCTCAGTGGTTAGGGGGTCGGCCGCATACACCAGGGCTGGTGGGTTCCAACCCAGCCTGGCCAGCTAACCAACAATGACAACTACAACAAAAAAATAGCCAGTGTTGTGGCAGGCCCCTGTAGTCTCAGCTACTCAGGAGGCTGAGGCAAAAGAATCACTTAAGCCCAAGAGTTTGAGGTTGTTGGGAGCTGTGATGCCACGGCCCTCTACCGAGGGTGACAGCTTGAGACTCTGTCTCCAAAAAAAAAAGTACTGGTCTAAAAAGTACTTTCAGAAACAAGATATTTTATCATGGAAAAAAAAATATATATGAGCCCCGAATAACATAACGTCAGTGAAAGCTCTTTATAAATTGTAAAAGCATACATGTGAAATAATATGGCTTTCAGTTTCTGTTATAATAACTACCTGGCACAGCTCAAAAGATCACAACCCAGCCTGGCACATAGAAGAGCCCGATCTGAGCTTGGAATGCATCGAAGAGTAGCAGGTAATTTTATTTCCATGATAATGATACTGCCTTCTGGCTTCCTCTACTTTAGCTTCTTTATGGGGAAATAAAATATCATCTTACAAGTGCACATAACTTAGATTTGCAAAACATTTCCATGTTCATTATCTCTTTTAATCCTCAGGACAGTCCCCACTTTTCAGATCATAAAGTTATTCTTCGAAACTGGGAAGTAACTTGCTTTAAACTTTCCAGCAAGTGAGAGAGAACTGAGGTTCTCAGAGCACAAATTCCCCCTCTTTCCATCATACTCAGATCCCGGAGCATTAAAGCATTAGAAATCATCTGTTCTAACATCTTCAGAGGGAGAAAGTTAGGGATCCAGCCAGGACCAGAACTCCGATGTCCCACTTCCCTCCCGTCCCTAGAGAGTTATACTTTATCTCTTGTGACATCCAGCCTCAAATTTGGTCCCCACCTACCAATATTCACACCCTTGTATAGTTTCCTCCATTATTAAAGAGGGCTGACTTGTACAACCAATGAGATATTGTGGAAGTGACGATGTGTGACTTCTGAGGCTAGGCCGCAAAAGACATTGTGGTTTTTATCTTGCTCTCTTGAATCACAGGCTCCAAAGGAACCAGACACCATGCTGTGAGGACACACAAGAGCCCTTTGGTGAGGTCCACCTGGCAGGGAACAGAGATGTTCCGCCAAGGGGTGGGACCAACTTTCCGGGGAGTTAGTCTTTCTAGAAATGGGTCCTCCAGTCACATTTAAGCATTCAGCAATTGCAGCTTGTGCCCGTATCTTTTTTTTTTTTTTTTTGAGACAGTATTACTTTGTCACCCTGGATAGAGTGCCGTAACCTCATCACAGCTCACAGCAACCTCAGACTCTTGGGCTTGAGTGATCCTATGCCTCAGCCTTCCAAGCCACCTGCCGAAATGCCTGGCTAGTTTTTTGTTTTGTTTTATTTCCGTTTTTTTCTATTTTTAATAGATATGGGGTCTCACTCTTGCTCAAGCTGGTCTCAAATCCTAAACTCAAGCAATCCACCCACCTTGGCCTTGTAGTGTACTAGGATTACAGACGTGCACAACTGTGTCCAGCCCTCTCTTGACTAAAAGTTCATGGGAGAGTCTGAGCCAGAACCAGATAAATCACTCCAAAATTCCTGACACACAGAAAGCGTGTCATAATAAATTTTTATTGCTGTTTATCACTTACTTTTGGAGGTAATTTGTTATGCAACAATAAATATTCAATATATTTTCCATTATGGACAGAAGGTTCTTCAAAGTGTAAGCATGTTCTCCTTTCTCTCCCTGAATTTCAGGCTTCTCTACCCAAAATGTAGTCATAAATCCACTTTTCATCAGTTCCCTGAACTAGCTGTCAGGGATATTAAACGAGAGGAGTTACTTCAATAATCTGATTCTCTATGGCCTTCGCCCAGCTGCCCCAGAAGCGTTCCATCTTGTCCCCAAGCAATTTCCTCACTGTACACTCAGGGCTAAAGCCTAAGATAAGGTTGACTAGGTAGTGTGAATGTCACAGGCTCTATATCTGATCTGTCTTCTATGGAACACCGAGTGAGATCTGAGAAGCATCTGGTTGAAAACTTCGATCCAGAAATGATAGGATCATGATACTTAAATATATTCTTGTTTATTTGCTCAAGATTCTGTTTCTCTCTTTAAATCCTTCTACCTTCTCCAATCCTTTATAATTTATCTACCATCCTTATTACTGAAAAACAAAAACCATAGAAACTGGTTAACTATAAACATGCTCATTCTTTTTAAAAATAGTTTATTTATAAATCAGAGCCCTTTAATTCTCCAAAGAAAATAAATTATGAAATCAAAAGCCCCCCCCCCAAACTCATCTATTTATAGAACTTTCTTGAGAAAGGAAATAAAGGTGAGAATCCTGAACTTGGCCCATCTCTGCCCTGGGAAACCCCAGTATCTTTGTAAAGGGCAAGGGAAAAGCTCTTGGCCTGTCAGGGAGTTGCTTTCCACCCGTCCTGCAAGGCCAAGAGCAAATGCCATCAGGTTGTTTGCAGTGAGGATGAAGGTGAAGAGGAGTCAGCAACACCCTCCAGAAGATGTTTCAAGATGCTGAGGGGAAATGGTCACCACTCCCTTCCAAGTACAGTCAGGAACCAGTGTTCCAGTCAGGACAGAGGCAGGAATCTGGAGAAGGCCCCCCTATCTAGGACAGGCCAACATAAAGGTAATGGCAAGGGAGAATCTTGAAATCTGAAAATAACCAGACAAAGAAGGCTGCTGTCATTTGTTGTCTACCTCCTGTGGGCAGGCACTGTGCTAAGGGGTGCATACTTAGCATCTCAGTTAGGCCTCCCAACTGCATAGTGATAAGAACATCTGCTTTGATGGAAGCCTAGTTCAAACCCCCTTTCTGTTATATGATATTGACTGAGCCATTTAACCTCTCTGAGTTTCTGTTCTAGGCTGGTTGCTAGTCTTACCAGGAGATGGAGTATAGACAATGAGCATATATGTATACTTCAATATCATAATGAGGAAGTAATGAGATAATTTTATTTTTGAGACAGAGCCTCAAGCTGTCCTCCTGGGTAGAGTGCTGTTGCATCACAGCTCATAGCAACCTCCAACTCCTGGGCTCAAGCAAGTCTCCTGCCTCTGCCTCCCAAGTAGCTGGGACTACAGGCACCCGCCACAATGCCTGGCTATTTTTTGGTTGTAGTCATCATTGTAGTTTGGCGGGCCAGGGCTGGATTCAAACCCGCCACCTTAAGTATATATGGCTGGCACCCTAGTCACTTGAGCCACAGGCGCTGAGCCAGTAATGAGATAATTATAATTGCTTCTCATACTTTCCAGAGCATATAACTTAGTTTTGTCTGACATTAAGTTTGTGAACTCGATGCTTCTATTGGAGCACTGTACAAACAACTCAGTAAGGTTTCATAACCTTGGTGTATCAGGGTCTCACAACTGTGTTCATGTCAATGTGTGGCAGTGTCTTGCTGAGTGCCGTTCATTATTGTTGTTGCAAGTTTTGTGTGCCATTGCAGAAATGTCAGAGCTTGAATTAGAGCACTGAACAAACTTTGAATTTCTTGTTCAACTTGGCAAGGTTGGAAGTGAAATCAGAGCCATGTTAGTCTGAGTTTATGGGGACAATACCACAAGGAAAACAGCAGTGTGCAAAAGGATTAAATGTTTTTCTGGGGGAAGAGAAAACGTCACTGATGAAGAGAGGCCAGGGCAGACGTAACGAGCAGAACTGATGAAAAATTGCAAAAACTCTTTGCATTGCATGTCAGTATCACCAAATAATGATGAGAATCATAGCAGACCAGGAAACATGGATAGAGAAACAGGAAAATCTTACCTGAAAATCTTGGCATGAGAAAGGTGTGTGCAAAAGTGGTCCTGAAGGAGCTCACCAGTGAACACAAGCAGAGTCAAACTTTACCAAGACCTTTGGCAGAGGCAAGACGATGTCTTAGGCCATGTTATCACTGGTGATGAAACATGGGTGTACCAAAACGACCCTGAAACAAAGTGTCAGTGTGCACAAGGGTAGTCAGCTGATTCTCCACAGCCAAGAGTCAGTCCAAATCAAGAGTCAAAATGACACCCACCTTTTTGTTATCAGAGGGATTGTTCATTATGAATTTGTGCCAACCAGACAAACAGTGAAACTGACTTTACTATTTGGAAGTGCTGAAAATTCCACATGAAAAAGGTTAGACAAAAATGATCTGAACCATTCTTTCTCCAACAGTGCATGACTTTTGCATCACAACAATGCACCAGCTCACACGGCACTATCTGTAAGGGAGTTTTTAGTCAGGAAACAAATAACTGTATTGGAACACCCTCCTTACTCAGCTGATCTGGCCCCCCAATGACTTTTTTCTTTACCTAAAGATAAAGGAAATATTGAAAGAAGACATTTTGATGACATTTAGGACACCAAGGTAATGGCAGCTTTCATGGCCATTTCAGAAAAAAAGAGTTCCAAAATTGTTTTTTTAAGAGTGAACTAAATGCTGACATCATCAGCACATAGCCTCCCCTGGGGAGCACCTCAAAGGTGACCACAGTGATATTCAGCAACGAGGTATGTAGCGTATCTCCTAGGATGAGTTCATGAACTTCATTGTCAGACCTCACACTTAGGGATTCTGATTAAATATAGATTCTTGTTTATAAGACTATGGCCTGAGATTCTGCATTTCTAGCAAGTTTCCAGGATATACTGATGCTGCTGAGCCAAAGTCCACATTTTGAATATTGAGGCTGTAAAAAACTCATAACCGTTAGCAGTTATTATTGGTGTTAATATGTTAACACATCTCCACAGCAAGACTAGCAGAGCTGGTAAATGGCAGAGCCAGGGGGCAAATCCAGGACGACTCTTACTGCCCTCTCCCTCACCCCTGGTTACGTCTAAAAGGGGCAGGATACGTGTGGAGCAGGCCTAGGCGATGCCTCCACGGAGCCATTTCTCCCCTCGTCTGCCAGCCCAGGGATACCCTGTGTGACACTTCATTTCAGCCCTGACATCTTAAAGGTTCCAGAAAATCACTCCAACAGCTCCATCACATTATCTCACGCTGAGGACTTTCCGGGTTGCCCGGAAAACTTCTGTCAGCAAAGATAGATTCAATCAAAAATGAAAATTGAAGCTTAATTCAGCCTGAGGATGAAAGCGATTAACCAGGAGATGGGAGATTAACCCCCTGGGCCACAGCTCAGGAAGGAGCAGGGGCTGATTGTTCCATGTTCATCAGAATTAATTAAGCACTGTCTGCCCCAGGAATAGCAGGGAGGAGGTTCTCTTCTGAGATTAAATAGGCCCAGAGACACGGGCACTGGGCTTAACCCTCATTTCTGCTCTGTGGAGGGCTGGGCTCAAGTAAGGGGTTATTTGGCTTTAGAGAAGGTGTGAGCGGGCAGCTGAGCTGAGTCTGACATTATTTTACCCTTGTAGCATTTTTGAGGAAAAGAGTGCTTTGCATTTTTGTATTCATTTCTCTTAAATAAAGTCACAGGAAAAGGAAAGAGGGACAAATTCTGAGAAAGAGAAAGAAGTGAGGAATCTTCGCATTTCAACCGGTGTATCACTGGTGTGCAGCGAGAGAGCTTAGGTATGCCACAAACATTTCTAAAGGTCATTAATTAAATTATTTTTGAAAGAAGTTCAAAGCACAGTAAGTATAGTCTTTTTTTTTAAATCATCATTTTAGTGTGCTGCAGAAGTTTAACTGTAGGTTCAAGTGTGCTGTGAGATAAAAAAGGTTGAAAAAGACTGTTCTGAGCCTTGAGAAACTCTGCATTGGAGCTGGGAACAAATGCACCGGCAATTACTTGTGAGAACTTGAGTCTGAGTGAGGCACTTGGAATCACAGCCAACTTGCAAAGCCAGAGTTTGCACCCAAGTAATAAATGTGCCCTGGGAACTTGAAGAGAGCAACTACGTTTTTTGATCCTCTCTTCCCAGAAACTGGAGCTAACGCTACATCCTTTGCAAGACCATTGAGATGAGCAAACCAAGTAACACTTGTGAAAACTACTTGACCGTGATATGCAAATGTGAGAGGCTACCACATTATCCTTACAGGGAAAAAGCTTTCTGTTCTTCCCCCAGACAAATTCCCAGCCTCAAGCAGTGTTTAGCTCCTAGTCGTCTTTCAGAAGGAATTGCAAGGGATGCCTGATCATCAGAGCACCGCCTGCTCTTTACGCAGGGTCCTTTCTTCTGTTTCTCCTCTTTCTTTACGGTTACTACTATTACTATCGTTGTTGTTGGTGTTATTTTGAGACTGAGTCTCACTCTTTCGCCCTGGATAGAGTGCTGTGGTGCTATAGCTCACAGCAACCTTAAACTCTTGGGCAATCTTCATGCCTCAGCCTACCAAGTAGCTGAGACTACAGGCATCTGCCACAATGCCTGGCTAATTTTTATATTCTTAGGACAGACAGGGTCTCACTCAGGCAATCCACCCACCTCAACCTCCCAAAGTACTAGAATTATAGGCATGAGCCACCACACCAGACCTCTTCTCCTGCTTGACATTTTTCTTTCCATGATTTTAAATACTTAATTGGGGAGGATCAAAAAAATGTATTGATGCTACCAATTTAAGAAAAAGAAGTTTACAATTTTGACAAACACTAGAGGAACAGAGTTTTGAATCATAAATCCTTATTCCCAGTACTTCTTTGAAGAGTGTGCCAAACCTCCCATCCCCCTCTTTGGCCATTAACTCTGATTTGAAATTATTTTTTAACCTATCATCATTTTCTTGCTAAGGAAAGTCAAAGCTGTCTTGAATATATGAAAACTGTGTATTACAGGAGTGGTCTGTTGTGGAGGGGACAGCCTGTAGCTCCAGGACTTCCCAAGGCAGAATGTTTAAAGCAATTGTGCAACTTGAAGACTCTCAATTTTTGTCATTGGTCCGAAAAGTCTCAGCTGCCCTATTTAGTTTATTGCCATGTGGAAAAACAAGGATTGACCCCAGAGCTTAGAATACATGCAGATAATTAGGCATTCTTGAGAGAAAAAGAACAGAGGGGTAAACCGAGGAGACCCGGAAGTAAAGGATTAATTCTTTCTTGTGAGTTGTTGGGCGAAGACTTTCTCTTCCCCTCTAAGCTCCACCTCCCACCTCGCCATCTTCCCCAATGAGGAGCTGGGAGCCTGTGAGAGGGAGGAGGATGGCTCTCTTATTGTCTCTAAAATGAATATTTTCTACTGGGAATCGTGAATGCTAGTTAACAACAGGCAAGGTTCTAAGTTGTAGAGGCATAAGAAGCAAAAGTTCCCAATGCAGGACAACAGCATGGACTGGCCAATTGTTTGGATTATTCGTCCAGCATAATTTAAAAAAAAAATTTTTTTTTTGAGATGGAGCCTCAAGCTATCCCCCCGGGGTAGAGTGCCATGGCATCACAGCTCATAGCAACCTCCAACTCCTGGGCTCAAGCGAGTGTCCTGCCTCCGCCTCCCAAGTAGCTGAGACCACAGGGCCCCGCTGCAATGCCTGGCCATTTTTTGGTTGCAGCCATCATTGTTGTTTGGCGGGCTCGAGCTGGGGATTCGAACCCGCCACCTTAGGTGTACGCGGCTGGCGCCTTAGCCGATTGAGCCACAGGCGCCGAGCCGACAGACTTCAATCTTTATTTCATGCGATATGAGTTCAGTTACTGAAAACTCAGGGAAAGAACCAGAAATAGGTAGTTTCTTTTTTGGTAGGTCTGTACTTTAAATAGATAAAGAAACTTCAGAGAACAACTTCATCCTGTCTTTGAGGAAGTAGAGGACTGGGGATGGGGGTCTGGGTTCAGTGAGGGGTGAGGTAGGAGCCATGACACAATCATTCTTTTTAATTTCAGATTCATATGAGGGTACCAACAATCAGGTCCCACTGTTTGCGTTCATGAGGTCAAATCCAAGTTATAGTGGAGCCCTTCACCCAGGAGGTGGGCCATTTGCCCCTATGTTGTGCCCATTAGGTGAAAGAACACCAAACTCTCCTCCGTACCGCTTCCCTCCCTCCTTCTCCTCCTCCTTCCCTATTTGAATTCAGTTGTAAGTTTTTTCTCATGTGGACATTTAGTAGTTCATCTACTAGTTTCGTATTAGTGTTAAGTAGACTGGACACTTGCTTTTTCCATTCTTGAGATACTTTACTTAGGAGGATGTTCTCCAGATCCATCCAGGTAAATATAAAATATAAAACTTCTATCAATCATGCTTAGTGGGACTATTAGGTAGATAGCCAGAAGTCTCTACTCTTCCAGAGAGGGAGGACAGGGGCAGGACCCCAGGCTTCCATCTCAGTGGCTCTCACCTTAATTTAGTCCCTAGTGATTTCTCATAGCTGGGGAGGAGGAATGGTCCTACCAGTCAGAACACGTGTAGAAGACCCTCTACCCCTAGTGACATGTCCGAGAGAGTCTTAAAGGTGACCTACAGCAGCCTTGAGACTAATTATCATGTCATTAGCTTAACTCTACATTATGGTCTACACCTCCCAATGGTCTCTCAGAGAGGCTCAGGGGAGGTTGAGATGCTCAGAAAGACTCAGGTTTCAAATGAGGTAGGCCTGATCCAGAGAGTATAGAAGAGAATCAGCAGCATGACTCATGACCTTTCCTTGTCACACGATGGGGGTCCTTTCCCTGTCCGTGGCAAACATATCTTGCTGTGTAAGCCTATATCTTCCTCTTACTCTGTAAACCTGTCTTTTTTTCTCGATAAACTTTGTCTCACCCTTGCCTTACTTTGGGGTGTCTGGTCATTTTTCAACCAAGAGCACTCCAAGAATCGAGGGCCCAGGTAGCTGCCCCAAACCTTGACATCTTAGGACATAGATAGCTATCTTTAAACCCAGCAGGTCCATCAGGTCTTTATGTAGAGAAAAGTCTTTTCCAGCATCTGTTGGGCTGTTGATCTCTAAGGACTATTTTTTTTTTTGAGACAAAGTCTCACTACCTCGCCCTTGGTAGAGTGCTGTGGCATCACAGCTCACAGCAACCTCAAACTCTTAGGCTTAAGCGATTCTCTTGCTTCAGCCTCCCAAGTAGCTGGGACTACAGGCACCTGCCACAACACCTGGCTATTTTCTTGTTGTAGTTGTCTTGTTGTTTTTAGCAGCCTGAGCTGGGTTTGAACCCCCCAGCCCTGGTGTATGTGGCCAGTGCCTTAACCACTTAGCTATGGGCACCAAGCCTCTAAGGACTTTTAATTGAAAAATACTCATTATGTTAGAAAGCCGTATTTGGGGGTGAAGTTCTCTGCCCACCTTCATTCATATGATCTGAGAAGGTCAAAAATGATCATAGTGTTCTGGAAGAGCCATGGGTTTTGGGACCAACTCCCAAGTGCAGATTCTGGTGTCAGTCCTCATTTATGTCTTAAGCTGGCCAAAGTCTTTAAGTTCTCTAAATCTCAGTATCTTTATATATTGTATTAATAACAGGAATAACATTTCTCATAAAGGGTTGTTGTGAGTATTTATGACTGCAACTAACACACAGAAAGCTCTTCTCTTCTATAGGGAATGGGCACTAAACATTGTTGCCATTTCCCCACTCTCTCCTTTCCTTCCATCTACTCTTAAACTCCAACCAAGACTTAGTGGGGCTGTGCCTACATGCCTCAGGAATTAACTTTAGGATGTGTGTGTGTGTGGGGGGGGGTGGTAATCTAATCTGAAAAACCCACTTCAAGGCACTTCCTTAACAAACACACTGGCAGGGCCTTCCAGCTCTGAGGGCAGCTGTGCTAGGTGGGGCCATCATTTGCACCTGACTTGCCGTAGTTCACCATCAGGAAAGCCACCTTATAGTCTTGGTCGAGGTGCAGCTGAAAACAAAAGAAAGTGGGTCCCCAGTGAGTCACAGAGGGTAGAGCCAGTCAAGAGGGACCAGCAGATGAAGCAATGGGGATAGAGGGGAGGTACATGTGGCAAAGCCCCAGACAGGGGCATTGAAATGGGGAGAAACTCAGGCCAGTGGGTGAGCCCCTGGGGGACACATGTTGGCTTCAGAGGCCAGAGTGAAGTCAGATAGGGGAAGACTCTGAAGGCATCTCCCCAGAATTCCATAGCAAGGATTGGGAGGCAGCAATCTTGTCAGGAGTATATTTTAAAGCTATGTTTACATAGCACTTTGTATAAAAATGAGGGGGCCTTTGTATAAAAATGGGCAGCACCTATGGCCTAGTGGGTAGGGTGACGGCCCCATTACCAAGGGTGGCAGGTTCAAACCCAGCCCCGGCCAATCTGCAACAAAAAAATAGCCAGGCATTGTGGCAGGTACCTGAGGCAAGAGAATTGCCTAAGCCCAGGAGCTGGAGGTTGCTGTGAGCTGTGATGTCATGGCACTCTACTGAGGGCAATAAAGTAAGACTCTTTCTCTACAAAAAAAAAAAAAAAAATGAAGGGGGAGAAAGCCCTTTTGACCTAAGAAAGATGGTGGGAGGAGGGATATGGTATTTAAGGAGGGACAGTAGAGCCCTTGGTCCCTGAGCCTTTGCTGGAAAGGAGGAGGGAGACACAGGGATTGTTGAGGTGGACACTTGGGAAAAACTTGTCAGGGGAAGGAATTTGGGTCAGGGGTTGGATCCTTGAGCACAAGGAGAAGTTTGGCCTAAGAATCTATATTTTAAAACAACTTCCTGAGAGATTCAGACATGCCTCTCAGTTTTGGAGGTCCTCCATCAGTGTTGTCATGTTCTGTGTGACACTCAGCCAGCACGGCCATCTGCCCTGTCAGTTCCTTCCCTGACTGTTATGTAAGGCCCGTGTCAAGGGTGCTCATGAGTTTTTCTTTTGCAAGAACATTAATAAGGCATTAAAGGCACACTTTGTCAGGATCTGTAAAAATGTTTCAGGCCTGAAAATCTGAAAAATCAAAATTAATATAATGAATATTTAAACGTCTGCAAAACTTAACTTTATGCCAACTACTCGAGTATAACTCAGCTTGTATTTTGTTGTATGTGAATTATAGTCAAAATGGTATATGCACCGGTTGCAGTCGTAAGCATCTGTAGTCCCAGTCACTAGGGGGATGAGCCCCAGAATTTGAGATCAGCCTGGTAACCAGCAAGATTCCATCTCCAAGTAAATTAATTAATTAATTAATTAAACATGCTATAGGTCAAGGACCTTAAAAGCATGGAGTAGGGCCTCCAAAGGTCTTAAACAGCCTGGCCTTGAAGAATACATCCATGTCTTCATGTGCCTGACTTACTGAAGGAAATAAAAATATGCTACACCAAAATACAGAGGGTACCAACAACGTATACACATTTTAAGAAGGGAAAAAATTGTATTAAAATGGTAATACTTAACGTATACCAATAAAAAAAGATGAACACAAGTCACACTGAACACCTTTCGTAATTGCAGAAATCAAACATGACTTGAGTATTACAATTTTAATGCAGGTTTTTCCTTAAAATGTGTACACGTGAATCCGGGCGACAGTGCCTGGCAGGAGTTTGGGGCTTAGCCTTTCTCGCCTCCACACGTGGGCTGCTGTTGCTGTTCCGGCCAGTAATTCTTCCTGTAGGTGTGAATCGGCCACACTGAAAAATTGAAGTGGGAGCAGAGGTCAAGGGTGGTGAGTTGATGGAGTTTGCTGCTGAAAGTGAAGGGACGTCAGGAGGTAGTTTCCAGAGTGTAGCTGAGGGGGCGCGGTTACATCCCGAGTCGGGTG
>CAUYQV010120472.1:0-24115 GCA_963574575.1 Galagoides demidoff
GGGGCCTTCCTCATGAGGGTCCTGGCCTGGGCTAGCCAAATAAAGCTCACCTCTTGCTTGTTCCATCGGAGTGTGCCTCAGACTGTTTGCTGGGGGCTTCTTGGGGGAATTTTCGGGCACAACAGTGGGAGCTGTGGAGGATTCACCAAGAAGAAGGAGCAGTGTCATGCAGAAGAGAAAATTAATTTATTAATTCACTCATTTAGCCAGCCAGTCAGACCTTTCCGAGCATGTCCCCTAAGCTACGCTGCCTACAAGGAAAACAGAGAATGGAGATGAATTTGAGACACGTCCTCTGATCTGGAGGAGGTTCTAGTCCTTTAGGAAGGGTAGATGCAACAAAGAGAGAAGCCTGACACAGGATGGGGCGTGCCATGTCAGGGTGGGCGTGCACAGAGGTGGAGGGAACAATCTGGGAGGGCTCTAGTGGCAGCACCTGCATGGACTTCTGTAGGGTGAGTAGGAGGTTTCCCTAGGGAGGAAATGCCAGGAAAAGTGGATGCCCATCAGGGAATATTCAGGTGTTGCTTTTCAAACAGAGCAAATGCCTTCTCTGTTGAGTTTGATCAGTGCTTGTACCTATCTCCAGGGATCCAGAGATGAAGATGCCACAATTTCTGTCCTTGAGGGGCATTGGACAGAAGTGATGGGCAAGATGAGAGATGGGCCCGGGGAGATTTATAGGGCTCAAGTCTTGTGAGGTCTTTTAGAAATAAACTAAGCACATGAGTTCTTTCCTCTTCAGACAATGCTGGTGTCCGCACTTCAGACCTGGCTAGATGGCAGTGATCTGCGAGCACCCAGCCATAAAGAGAAGCAGGTTTCTGACGTGTCTCTTTCCCTGTTAGCTGGATACCTAGTATGGACCTAGTAACACTTAGCATTCTTATAGCCTCTTCTGACTGGTGTTGGTATTTAGCTCCTACTGCAAACCCTTCAGAGGGTAAAGAAGGAACAATGGTGCTGTTCCCAAAAAGTAAACTGAGACCCAGCAATGTGAAATCACCTGCCCAGGGTTCCAGAGTGACCTATACAGAAGTCATTTCTCAAGACTAGATTTCCTGAGTCCCAGGTGAGGACTGCAGGCTGCCCCCACTCTGATTGCTGTCTGCCTACCTCGTCTCTGCCCCTCTCCGGAGCATGAGGCTGTGGTGGAGCAGAAAACCTGAGGGAACTGGCATCAAAATTAAGGTTCAAGACCGCAGCCTGCCACTTCTAAGTGTGCCCTCAGGCAAGTCATTTCATCTCCCTGAATCTCAATTAAGGTTCTCCCAAGAATCTTAATGGGGAGAAAGTCATAATTCCAACCTTGTAAGGTTCTTATAAGAATGAAATCAGTCATCTTGCCAATAATAATAATACCAGAGAACATTTACTAAAAGTGTAGTTGGCTCGGTGCCCGTAGCACAGTGGTTATGGCGCCAGACACCTGCACTGAGGCTGGCAGGTACAAGAGTGGCCCAGGCCAGCTAAACAACAATGACACTGCAACAACAACAACGAAATAGCCAGTGTTGTGGTGGGCACCTGTTGTCCCACATACTTGGGAGACTGAGGCCGGAGAATCAGTTGAGCCCAAGTATTTGAGGTTGCTGTGAGTTGCGATGCCACGGCACTCTACTGAGGGCAACATAGTGAGACTCTGTCTCAAAAAATAAATAAATATAGTTTTCCCAGCATTAGGTTAACCCCTAAACCTGTATTGTCTAATTCTCTCAACTAAACAGGCATTAACCAAATTTTACAGATGAATCAGTTAAAACCTAGGTGTGGGAATGTACCCAAAGTCACGCAGCTAGAAAGAGGCAAAGCCTACAGGAATTGCAAAGCTGGGCCAGCCTGAGCTGAGCTACAAAGCCTTATTGGTGTGGAAATAGGTGAGTTTGCTTGCGGGGATGAATGTGAATTTGGAGCATCAGTCACTAGCTCTTCTGTTTCTCTTTCCTTTTCTCCTCTCTCTCTCTCTCTTTTTCTTTTTTTTTTTTTTTTGGTGGGAAGGGGTAGTTTGTTTTTTTTAAGTCACACAGTAAAATCTTTGCCTTTTAAGTGTTCAGTTCTGTGAATGTTAACAAATGTCTATCACTTTTTAACCATCAGCAGTCGGACTAATCCCATCATGGCCAGATACTTTCCCTGAGGTCCTCGACCATCAGCCCTCTCCCCTGACCTGCATCCCCTAGCAACCACGGATCTGACTGGTTCTTCCCTGTGGGTTGCATTTTCCAGGGTGTTGTGTAAGTAGAATCAGAGAGTACGGAGCCTCTGAGTCCAACCTGTTTCACCTGACAGGGGAATTGGAGTCACCCATGTAATTCCACGTGTCAGCAGTTGGCTCTAATTGCGGAGTTGTGACCGATGGTGTAGATGGGCCCCTAGCTTTCCTTAAGGAGCAAGGAATGTCTCTATTTCTCAGGACCTACATGTTACTCACTTTCAGAAACTGGGCCCCCGAGATCTGAGCATGACCTTGGTTTGAGAGGATAATGCACATTAGGATCAAGAGATCTCTTTCTCCTTCCTTCAGATTCTGACTCCTAAGAGGAGAGGGGTCACTTGGGCCCAGATGACCATCTGGAGAGTAGAGGATGGGACACCAGGTATGCTGAAACGGAGGAGCAGCCCAGCTAGGGGCTCAGAAGTGGGATGCAGCATGTGTCGTCCGCAGATGAACTCACATTTCCCTTTTTTCTCTCCCTTTCTCCTTCCCTGCCTGTTTGCATCCCTGCACCTGTTGGCATCTTGATTCTCACCTGGGAGGGCTGGAAGGGCAGGCTTCCGACACACCACAGACTCTGACATTATCAGTAAGTTAGCCTCTCTATTAACTAACCAGCTGCAGGTTTTACAAATCCTCGGGCACCAAGGCTCTGAAGTTGAGCTCTTGAGCACTGCTATGACAATCGATGCTGCAGCTTCCAAATTATAGCCACTAAAAATAGGCCAAAGTCACCTGGTCTTGCTTCTTTAAATGCATGGCTTCTGTGTTTAACAAAAAAAAAAAGAAAAAAAATCCCAGCTAATTAGCTTTAAAAGCCTCATTTGCAGGAGCAGGGTAGGTGGGTGGGCTGCCCGTGGGAGGGAAGGCTCATGGAGGAGAGGAGCTTGCTGAAACTACAATTCCACAAAAGAAATAGGGCAGTGGAAAGAGAAAGGGAAAGGAAAGCAAAGGGATAAGCTCTGGAAGTGGTGAGACGGAGGCATTAAAATAGCGATGCTGTGAGAAGTCAAGGTCAGGGAGAGGTGAGCAGCCCTTTGCCTGGGTGGACAGTTTGGAAAGTGTGTGAGAAGGAAGGAACACGCGTGCTGGAAACGTGTCATAAGAAGGTTACAGGCTAAGTGCCCACTCCTCCCGGAAATGGTGTTGCCATTCACCCTGGCTCTAAGCTGCCTCGATGCCTCTTTTTTCCTCTTGCCACTGCTGGTGGAGTCCTCCCCATCTGCGTCCTAAATTTCTCTCCTGTCGTTGTCACCCACTGTCACTCCCCCACAGCTATCCCTGGTCCCTTCTCTCCTGGGCCTTTCAGAAGCCTCCAGGTCACCCACCCACTGGCCTCTCCTTTTCCTTTATACATTTCCTCTACTCTGGGCACAGATCTGCTTCTGCTGTTTACCTACTGACAAACTCTGAGAAGCTCCCAACCATCCATAGATATAAAACCCCACAAGTAGACAGTCTACGCCCTTTACTATGCAGTCCCATCCCAGTGATTCCTCCCTGCAATTTTGACTATACACTCTGCTTTCAGACAAACCATGACATAAATCTTAGGCATGTTCTATTTGGTCCTTGGAAATTTCAAGTATTTGCAAATTTCACATGCAAATCTAGAATTTCTTTTTTTTTTTTTTTTTTAAATTTCAGGTTAATATGAGGATACCTATTTTAGGTTACATAGTTTGCTTTTGTAAGCTTAAAGTCCAAGTTAGAGTTGTGTCCTTCACCCAGGAAGTGTGCCATATACCCATGCAGTGTACCCACTGGGTGGGAACTTGCCCACCCCCCTACACTGCCTACTTGAATTTAATTGTATTTTTCTCTCATGGAAGTTTGTAGTTATTGATCTAGCAATTTCAGACTAGTACTAAGTACATGTAATGCTTGTTTTTCCATTGTCATGATACTTGGCTTAGGAGAATGCTTTCCGAATCCATCCAGGTTGTTACAAAAAATATGAAATGTTTGTATTTTTATGGCTGAATAGTATTCCATGGTATTAATCCATTCATGTATTGAAGGCCACTTGGGTTGTTTTCAAATCTTTGCAATTGTGAATTGAGCTGCTATAAACATTTGATTGTAGACGTCCTTATGGTAAAACATCTTTGAAAAAATCAAATGGTAGGTCTGCTTTTAGTTCTTTGATGGGTTTCCATACTTCTTTCCACAGAGGCTGTATTAATTTTCAGTCCTACCAACAGTGCATGAATGTTCTCTTCTTTACACATGCATGCCAGCATCTGTTGCCTTGGGACCTTGCCATGTGGGCCATTCTCACTGGGGTTAGGTGATATCTCAGAGTGGTTTTAATCTGCATTTTTCTGATGATTAAGGACAACAAACTTCTCTTAAAAAATTGGGAGGCACAAGACTGAGCACACATTCCAAAATGGCACTCTGGTTGGCCCCATGCCCACCATTATCTAGTCTTACACTAGTTTGGTTATACTTACTTTCACTACCTTTTTGATCCTATAGATAATGGATTTTGAGACTGTTGACTCTATATTAACTTCATAAAGCATTAGGAAGGGGCAATCTGGCACCAAACTCTGAGAGGATATGTGGATAGATAATGCACGATTCCTGCCATCGTGAAGTGAGGTGCTGAGCACAGAGATGGGGAAACCAGCACCTGCCCCTGGAACATAATATGAAGACATAATCACGTTACACTTGGAGGCCCTTATGTCTTTGTTCATGCCAGTTCCTCTTTCCAGGATTCCCTGCTCCATCTTTTCTACCAGGCAGAATCATCGTCCTGAATGAAGTTTTCCTGCCATCCTCTCTTAGGCTTAATCCCACGAACCACAGCTTACTCCGTTTTTATGACTCCCCCAAATTCATTTCTTGCATCTAACAAGTGTTAAGTAAAGTTTTAAATGAGACTGACTCAGGAGTGCTTAGAATCTTCAAACTAATTTTTTTCAGATGTCAACAAGAAAAGAAAGCAGATCTTCAATTTTTATATCCCTTCTGAGAGAAATGCATTACACAGATACATGTGCCATAGAATCCTGAAAATGAATTGAAAGGATGGTTAAACATACAATTAAAACATTTTTGATTTGAAATAGTTGAAGGGTATGGAGGAGTGAGTATAAATAAATATTATTTATTATATATGTATAGAAAAGACTAACCTTGAAACAATTTTATTATAAGAGAACAAGTTACCTTTTAGTTTTAGATGCTAAAGTACATCGAGTTTCCCTAACTAACCTTGGTTTTCAGATCTTTAGGGTAAAATCATCAAATGGACCTTTCTCCTCAAGCCCCCAAACTCATTTTCCATGTTCCCTTCACCCTTAGAAGAAGCTGAGTCAGCTGCCCTGGAGGTCCCTATAGTACCCCTTTAGAGCCTGGTCTTTGCTTTTCTAAGAGACAACTTGTTATCCAGTAACCCTTCTAGACTGTAAGGGCTGGGGAGGTTCAGACTATTTCACACTCCTTCTGTGTACCCTGTTCTCCACCCAGGAAGACTTTGTTAACTGAGTGGCTCAGCAGAAGAAAAAGAGAACAAATACTCTGAAGATGTGCAACTGGCCCTGATTTATCCAACATCAGAGATGGGATGTTTCTTCTGACAGAATGGCTCTATAATGATGTGGGTTTCCAAAACTGGGGTAGACCAGGAAGGCAGATGTCTTTAGGCTGGTGTGTGTGTGTGTGTGTGTGTGTGTGTCAAGGTAAGGGGTGGTGTAGCACAGGAGCTTGGGGGAAGATTATGTTTCTTGTGTGTGCTTTCTTGAGTGAGACCGGCCGGGGGGATTTGATCTTTGAGTAAAATTCTGCCTTAAAAAATAATTTTTCACCCTGTTAATTTATAGATTAGTAACATACAACTCTTGGCAGGATTCTGGATATATTTCGTTACATAATTGTTCTACAACAGTTTTTTATGCTTCAGAAATGATTCATAGAATTTTAATGGAAATTATTATAAAAATATCTTTATAAAAATCATAGAAAACTATTTAAAATTATGCACAATCCCACTGTTCTATGAATTGTTACCATTTTTCTGAATTTTCTCCCAGTCTTTGATTATATGAAGACATAATTATATATATCCCAGATAAAAACTTGTATTATTCATTAATTTTTATTTACCATTATAAATAGGTTAGTTTTCATATGATTTAATAGCTTTAATAATTCTCCTTTGTGATATCTGTGGTATATATCACAGTAGGTGATGTAACGTAAGTTACTTAGCCAGTTCCATGTAGCTAAATATAAAAAAAAGTTTCTAAAATTGTCGTACTATTAAATAACACTTTTTTGCATTAAATTTTTTAAATGTGGTAGAAAGAAATGTTCTCCCAACTAAAACTTAACCATCATATGCCTTTATACCTAATAACTCTGTTCGTTTCCTAATATAGTTAGGGCTTCCATAACAAAGTACTGCAAACTTTATGTTTAGACAACAGAAGTGTATTCTTTTAGAGTCCTAGAGGCTAGAAGTTGGGAATCACATG
Source organism: Galagoides demidoff (assembly GCA_963574575.1). Classification (NCBI taxonomy): domain Eukaryota; kingdom Metazoa; phylum Chordata; class Mammalia; order Primates; family Galagidae; genus Galagoides; species Galagoides demidoff. The sequence goes on from CAUYQV010120472.1 coordinate 6,703, forward strand.
GTTGCAATTCCTCTGCTGGCTCTAGGGAAGAATCTTTCCTTTTCTCTTCCAGCATCTGGTGGCTCCCAGAAATCCTTGGCATTTGTTTAAGGATAAAGGAGGTTAAAGAAGCTATGGGGAGGTGGGAGAGAATTATGGCCTCCGGACAAGAAAGTTGGAAAGGACCGTGAAGCAAAATGAGAAATTTTGGGCAAGTGTGACCTAGTTAACCAAGTATGTGCTGTTCCTGCAAAATGTAACTCTAGCTGTGATCCATGTCCTCTAGCTTGTGAATGATTCCCACATAAAACAGAGACAATGTCCACCCCCCAACAGAACAAAGATAAAGATCCCAGAATAATGCACAGCATGGTTGCCAGAAGTATCATGAGACTAACAGCCACCATCACACCATCAATGGTAAAATAACAGGTAACAATTATTGATGCAGAGTAAATAAAATCGGATGTATGTGACAACTGAAATCCACAACCAATGAAACCAGGACAGCCTGCCTAAAGGCCTAAGGGGAGCCAGTGGGAATTCTTGTAGATGAATGGAGGAAGAACTGGGAGGAAAATACTTACCCTGGTACATTGCTTTTATGTGATCTCTCCTCTCACTGGCAGCAGGGGTCCTCAAACTTTTTAAACAGGGGGCCAGTTCACTGTCCCTCAGACCATTGGAGGGCCGGACTGTGGGCCCCAGGATGAGTCGCCTGCTAAGCAGGACAGGTAGTGGCAGCAAAAACACCTGGTGGGCTGGATAAATGTCCTAGGTGGGCCACACTAGGCCATAGTTTGAGAATGCTTGGGCAAGGGGGACCCTTTTCTATCTTCAGAAAAGTCTGTGTTTATCTCAGCTTTACTTGACTTTTTTTTCACTTAAATAAAACTTTGCTTCCATTGTGTTATATTGGAGCCCCAGCTGCCTCATTTTCTATTACCCCAGTTCCTTGCTCTGCCCAGACTCAGCTGGATGAGCCCAACCAGGTCCACTGAATAGTTTTCGGCGTCCAATCTCTGCCTCCATCTTCACGTGGCTTCTCCTCTTCTTATCAGAACACCAGTTAGTGGATTTAGGGGACCACTGTCTAGGATGATTTCATCTTGAGATTCTTAACTAATTACATCTTCAAAGATTCTATTTCCAAATAAGGGTACATTCACAGGGACCAGGGGTTAGGACTTGAATACATTATTTTGGAAGATGCTATTCAATCTGCTATAATACCTTACTCAAAAACCTCTTAAAATCTCTGATATTACAGGCAGGTACTCAGGAGGGCCCAGGATCCTGGGAAGGGACAGTCATCAAATGCATGACAGGGTGAAGGTTTCTGCTAGCTCAGCAGGGCCCTTTACAAAAGGGACACCTAACACTTGGCTCTTTCCATCCCCTGAAGTCACATGAAGGCAGTCACAGATGGTAGGAGAGGAGTGTTCAGTCCCAAGGGGCCCTTTCTAGCCCCATGTACTCTCCCAGTCTTGTAGAAGAGACAAGGGGAGGAGGAAGATGCCAAAGACTGCTCACGACCTCTGTGATGGGAGCAGAACGGAGAGCCACTGACAGGGAACAGTGCCGGGAAGGACCCGTGCACAGGGACTCTGCCCACTAGTGAACATGGCCCAGCAAATGTCTGGCAATGTAAGGACAGCAGATCAGCCACCTCCTCTGCTTAAGGGGAAAAACACTAGGAAATTGTGGCCAAAAAAGCAGAAAGATAAGGAGATGGCTCCTCTCCTAGAGTAAGGAGCTTAAACAGCTGCCACCTATGTGTGCTATTGCATGTGCACTGACGAAGCAGACACAGCTCCACGTATCTACACATTTGTCACTTTTAGTAACTAAAGACATGGCATCAACAAATTAAAGGGGAAGCAATCGTGGCCATCTCAATAGATGTCAGAAGCATAGATAATGAAACCCAACACATTCCTAATTAAGAAAGAAAATAAGATTTAAAAACATACCTCAAAAATGTGGAATGAAATAAAATTTTCACAACCTGATGCAAGGCAACTACCAGCCAAGCCCTGGAACATCACGCTTACTGTGGAAACATTAGGAGTGTTCCTAACACAGGACCTCTGCCAAGATTTCTGCCCAGATTAACATTGTTTCACGTAAGAAGTACAAATGTTGGAAAAGAAATGACCATCACAAGTTTCAGACAGTTTGCTGTCTACCAAAAATTCAAGAGAATAGCCTGAACTCTATAAGAATCAGTAAGAGAATTTAGTCAGTGCTGTGATCTAAATGTCCTTTGAATTCATACCTTGAAATTCTAGCTCCCAACTTGATATCAGGAGGGGTGCTGCCTTTGAGGGGTGATGAGGCTGTGCACACAGAGCATTCATGAACTTGAAAAAGAGACCAGGGAGAGCGAGCTGGCCCTTTCTAGCATGTCAGAACACAGCAAGGAGGGGCCCTCTATGAATTAGGGACACTGAATCTTGCATCGTGATTTTGGACTTCCAAGACTCCAGAACCAGAACCAATTTCTGTTGTTTATAAGCCATTATTATGTTATATGACATTTTGTCCTAGCAGTCTGAATAAGTAGGTTTGCCAGACCCATCCATTCAGTGAATATTTAATGTGTACCTACCATATGCCAGGCATATTTATATAGATATGTATTTCTAAGAATTCCGGACATGATGAACTTAATAAAATTTCTTCCCTCATAGAGCTTACATTCCCCCATGTACAAAATGACAAACAACAACCAATGAAAAATGTAACCGGGGGAAAAAGGATCCAATTCACAATACCAGTAAGAAATCTAAAAGCTTTGGAAATGAATCTATCAAAAAATATACCTGAGCTATGAAAGGAGCACTCTAGATACCATTGTAATAATTATATTAAACAAACACCATCAGGTTAACTCTCATGACAATGCGATATTGGAGCTGTTGCTGCTCCTCTGGGCTTTGCAGCAGAAGGCCCTGAGGCTGTGGGAAGTCAGCAGCCTGCCCGAGGTAGCAGTCAGAAGCAGAGCAGGCTGTCAGGACCTGACGTGGGGCTAACTGCTCAGCCCCAGTGCCACATCACCCTCTCCACACCTTCTCACTATCCCTCAGCCTCAGTCTCCCCATGGGGAAAATGGCACCGCCCATACCACTCCCCCATCCCTGGTAGGAATGACACAGTGTATTTACAACACTAATACAGGGCATTAAGTAGATGCTCAATAAATACTGGTTCCTTCCTACTTACCGGGAGAAGCATTGAGCTCCCAAAGTCTTTATCAACACACTCGGTAACATAATGATAGGGTGAGATTAACTATTTTCATCATGATCAATCAATACAAGGAAAAATAACTTCAGGAGGTGCGTAGGAGAGAGGTGGGTTTTTCAACTAGTAGAGTTTCTATTATACCGACTTGCTTAATGATTCACCAATCTGTTTGATTTGAGAGACAGCACATCTGAGGGATGTGAAATGCTGATCTTTCTGAGCAGCAATTATTTGTGATGAAATCATGGTGCCTTTTCAAGGAAGGAGGAAGCCACTTTGCCTCCGGAACTTGGTGACTCATGGAAAAGAACATTCCCCAGAGAAAAGGAAAAGCTGCCAGTGTTGGGGATGGGGCCTGGGCACCCACCACAGTGCACACCTGGGGAAGCCCCCACTCCTGAAATATCCCTGGGTGCTGATGATGGTCTCATTTTGCTATCAGTGTGTAGTGAATACAATTAGGAAAATGCAGAAAAGAAGAAAAAAATTCCTTGTCCCCAAATCCTAATGTAAATGCTGCTAACATTTTGATGTATTTCTATCTAGCTATTCTCCCATTTTCCTTCTTTCCATTACTGTAATCCTCCAGTTTTGTATCTAGTGTAAAAGTGAGTAGATAAAACACGGGATTAGAAAACAAGGTTTAAATTTCATCACGAAGCAGCTAAGGTACTTTGGAGTAGCTATCTGTCATCTCTGAACTTCAGTTTTCTCACCTGTGGATTGAAATGATAACACTAATCTCACAAGCAGCTGCTGTCAGGACTGACAGATAATGTAGGGAAATTGCTGGCATATCAATATCACAGGCACTCGATAAATGGCTCGTTCCACCCCCTATATCTCTTTGGTAGCAAAGGAAGAGCTGATCTTCTTGGCTTTAAGAAGGGCCAGACATGAGGCCGTTCCAAAGATCCTTGTAACCCTCAACCAGGATCAGGAATAATCGAGGGAACTTGCCCAGATTTAACCTTATCCCCCTCCCATCTCCAAAGACCTCACCCCAGTGTTCTCATTCTAGTGTGAGGTTTGGCCCTGGGGTTTCTCACCATGGCTGGAGACAGGATGGTAGGCACGCTTAATCGCTTAATCGTGAACTGATAGCCAGTCACGTTCATTTTGTTATTTTCACTGGTGGTTTAGTTTTATATTGTATCTATATTGTATCATAAGCATTTTTTTCAAGTAACCACTGTTTATTCATCACCATATTTTTAATGCTCCAGAAAATCCAGACAAGGAAAGGGACTGTTATTTAGTGGTAGATTTTTCATTATTGGAGATCTAAGATATTTTTTGAATGATACACTTTGTTGAGGAAAATATCAATAAGAACGATGTTTAATTCTTGAGGAAATCCTGGAATGTGTGTAGCCTTTGAAGTAGTGGCGCTCCCACTTCCCGTGGGTGGACTGGCCCATTCCTCCCTCCTATCTCGTGAATGTGCTGGTGGTTTGGTGACATTGTCTCATGTTCTGCCAAGCAGTCTGTGGGATGGCATACATGTGACTTACAGAACAGAAAGACACCTGGGGCTTGCCTACAGGTGACACAAAAACCTTCTTTGCCAGCTTTAAGCTGAGAATCAGATAACAAGAAAAATATTTGGTGGGTGAAATTGGTGAGATTTCATTATTTAAAGCACACTGGATTTTGAGAATATAAGAAAGATCCTTGGGTATTTTTTATTTTTATAAGACACCTCATAGAAATAGTATAGTCTCTGAAATCACACTGCTCTTGCCAATGCGAGCATCAGAATTTTGCTTAAGGCTAAGATTTAATCTACACTAAGTTACCTCCACCCACTCAGAATCTCCAGTGGCAGAGCTTAGTATTATTTTAAAATTAAACTCTTTCTAAAATTGGAGATTAAATTCTTTCCCTTCATTACTTCTAACTTTCAAAACACAGACTGGGTGATAGCGAGGCTGTTCTGAAACATGGAGTGTTTCCAGAGAGGAAGTCATCCATAGGACTTTTTTGGAGATAGAAACTTTGGGAGCTTCTGATTTAAGTTGCTCTGCTATGCAGTCATTTCAAAGGCATCTGGTGAGCCCTTGTTATCTGCCCCGACCTTGTATAGCCCAGTTACTTCCCTCCCTTTTGACCTCCTTAACCCCTGGCTACATCTAATTCATGCTCCATCTCTATTTTATTAGAGGTGAGAGTTTACCTCCGAGCTCTTCAGTGGACCTGGTTGGGTTCACCCAGAAGAACCAGCAAGTTCAGGTGAGACAAAGGGAGAGGAAGGAACTGGGGGAGTGGAAAATAAGACAGCTAAACTCAATATAACAGAAAAGAAGCAAAGTTTATTTAAAATTTAAAAAAAGAGTATGTTTTATTTAAAGTAAAGCATAGACTTTTTCAGGAGAGTGGAAACGGTCCCCCTCACAAGTGAGAGGAGACCCCACACAAATGCTATGCACTAGTAAGTACCTTCCTCCCAATTCCTCTCACATTCATCTACAAGAATTCCCAGGGGTTCACCTTAGACCATCAGGCAGGCTGTACTAGTTTCATTGACTATGGATTACCTCAGTTTTCACATAAATCCAATTTTATTTATTTGGGATTAGTAATCATTAGCCTTTATTTTACTAGTGATGTTATGATGGTGGCTGTTAGTCTCGTGATGTTAGCAGCAATTATGATGCGCACTGTTCTGTGCCAGGGATTCTTATCTTTGTTTGACGGGAGGATCATCATCTCTGTTCTATGGATGGACCATTTACAGGCTAGAGGACATGGGTCACAGGCCAGAAGTCATATTTTGCAGAAACAGCACATACTTGGTTAACTAGGTCATACCGAAATTCCTCGTTTTCTCCCAGGCCCTATCCGACTTTCTTATCCAGAAGGTCGTAATCCTCTGCCTCCTCCCTATACCCCCTTTAGCCTCTTTCCACTCCTGATCATCTATCCTTTTGTCATTTTAAGGATATTATATAAAAAATAACCACATACTGTGTAGCCTTTTCTGTTGGCTTTTTTGACTCAACATAACACCTTGGAGATCCACTGAAGTTGTGGAATGTGTCCGTAGTTGATTCTGTTTTATTGCTGAGTATTCCACAGTGTGGATGTACCACCGTTTGTTTAACCATTTGCCCATTGAAGAGACATCTGTGTTGTTTTCAGTTTTTATAAAACTGAACCTGAAAACAAGTTATTATAAATATTAATAAAATTACTGAGAATGTACAAGTTTTAGTGCTTTGGTAAGTTTTTATTTCTCTGTGATAAACAGTCACGAGTGCCCCAGGTGTGCCCTGCCTCTTGACCCTTCCTTCCTTCCTTTGAAAGTGACAGATCGAATCTAACTTTTTATGGAAATTAAAGAATGTGAAATAGCCAGACAATCTTAAAACAAAAAAGAAAAAAACAAAGTTAGAAGATTTACATCTCCTCTAGACTTGCTATAAAGCTACCGTAATTTAAAAAGTTTATACAGACATAAGGATAGATACATAGATCATTATAGACTCCAGAAATACACCCACATGTATGGCCACTGATTTTTGAGGTGTGGATGCAATAAAAAAGAGACATTTTCAATAAATGATGCTAGAGCACCCAGACACCATATGGGGAAAAATATGAATCCTGACTCATACTCTGACATCATACATAGAAATTAATTTGAGATGGATGATAAGCCTAAATGTAAAAGCTAAACTATATAAAAACAGGGCAATAGTTTCTCAATAATGTAGTAACAAATATTTAATAGACAGAGCACAAAAAAGCACTAAATATAAAATAATGGTTAATTAGACTTTGTCAAAATTGGGAACTGCTGCTCATCAGAATATATTATTAATAAAATGGTATGTTATAAATAAAATAGCCAGAGAATGTAAAGACTATGTGTAGTACATGTGTCTTTCAAAGAATTCATATCCAGGATTTAAAAATGCCTACAACAAAGGGATGACATGGTAATATACTTTTATAAAGTTCTAACACTACATTAAAAGTGGTACAATAGTTCTTGAAGGTGGATTGTTATACATAAAATACATACATAACCCCTCAAACTACTAAAAATTAAAATAAAGACTTATTACTAATAAGCTAATAGTGGAATAAAATAAGTGGTGGGGCCACACCTACGGTGCATACAAGGGTACATGTAAAGTTTACTAGGTGAAGAATATAAATATCTTAACACAATAACTAAGAAAATGCTGTGAAGGCTATGTTAACCAGTTTGATGAAAATATTTCAAACTGTATATAAAACCAGCACATTATACCCCTCCCAAAATCCCATAATGGCATAAATATATTTATGATCTATGTACAAATGACTTAATAAAAAAAAAGAAAAAAAATCATAAAAATCACTCAATCCAAAATAAAGTAAGAAAATAACAATGATTTTAAAAGAGAAGATGGAACAAAAAAAATCCTGGAGGTAAATTTACACTCTACATAAATATATTAAGTGCAGATTATTCAAATAGTCCAAATAAAAGTTAGAAACTATTTAGTTGGATAGAAAATGAGACTTTGTTGACTCTGAGAATCTCACTTTAAATGTGGAGTAAAAGTAACAGGTTGGAAAAAGTTACATGATGAAAACACTAATCAAAAGAAAGTTAGAGGTTAATATGTGCTTTATCTAGAAAGCAAAGTGGACTTTGGAACAAGAAATACCATCATGATATTCTTAATTAGTAAGGAGTCAATCAGGCATACATAGCATTCCTAGATTTGTATACACCCCAAAAAGAGCTTAAATGTATACAGTGAAAATTGATAGAACTGAAAGCAGAAATAGCCAAATACACAGTTATAGTCAGAGATATGAACTCTGAGTACTTAGTAAACATGTAGATGAAAAATTAGCAAAGATATGGACCACGTAAGACAATTCTCTTAACTTACCTGATCTAATTAGCACTCAGAAAATTCTACCCAATAACAACTTAGAGTACACTTCTTTTCAAGAATGTGTGAGCCATCCATCAAGATAGACCATATTTTGGGCTTTAAAATAAATATTAGTAAATCTAAAATAATTTACATAACACAAAATATATTCTTTGCTCACAATGGAATTAAATGAGAGATAAAGAACAAAGTAATATACAAAAATTGCCTAAATATTGGAAATTAAACCCATTCTGAATAATCTATAGATCAAGAAAGAAATCATAAGGAAAATTGGAAAGCAATTTCCAATGAAAATTTTAATGAAAATTAAAACATAACATCAAAAGATGCAACTAAAGCAGTTTGTAAGGGGAAATTTGTAGCAAAGTGCAAATTACAAGCACCCCCTTTCTGTTGGCAATTTAAAAAAAAATCTGAAAATACTAAAGTTAATAAGAATATCAAAGATAAATATAAACTTTCATAAAAGGCTAATGATAGCACAAATTAATAAAACCATTTAGAAAACAATTCAGTGTTATTTAGTTATTTTGAAAAATTAAATTATAACCCTTAGAAACCTTTTTTTTTTAATTAATAGAGACAGAGTCTCACTTTATCACTCAGTAGAGTGCTGTGGAATCACACAGCTCACAGCAACCTCCAACTCCTGGGCTTAGGTGATTCTCTTGCCTCAGCCTCCTAAGTACCTGGGACTGACTACAGGCGCCTGCCACAAGGCCCAACTATTTTTTTGTTTCAGTTTGGCCAGGGCAGCATTTGAACCCACCACCCTTGGTATATGAGGCTGGCGCCCTACCCACTGAGCCAAGGTGCTGTCACTTAGAAGCCTTTTAATTTTATTCTTAAGTGTACATGTATACAAGTTAAGGATCCCTTATCTGAAATGCTTGGGAACATAATGTTTCAAACTTTGGATGGTTTTGGATTTTGGAGTATTTACTTATATATAAAGAGATATGTTGGCAGTGGGACCCAAGTCTAAACATGAAAGACATTATGTTACATATATACTTTATATGAGTAGCCTGAAGATAATTTTATACAATATTTTTAAATAATTTTGTGCATGAAACAAAGTTAGTGTTAAGTACTTTCATAGGGGAATTTTCCACTTGTGACATCATGTCAGTGCTCAAAAAGTTTCAGATTTTGGAGCATTCCAAATTTTGGAGATTTGGATTAAGGATGCTCAGCTTGTACTATGAATAAATTTTTGCTTGTGTCAGTTCTTAATAGTTTTTCATGTAATAGTAAAAATTACTTTAAAAAAAATGAAATGGATTCATAAATTATGGTTTAGACTCACCTTGGGATATTATAGAGCTGTGAAAAAGAAATGAATTATATCTACTTGCATCAATATGGGTGAATGACTAAAGCAAGTCATAGAATACATATATTATGATTCTATTCATGTAAATATGTGCTGTGCTTCAGAGTTTTAAAATATGAGATATAAACATTTTCATACTAAAAAAGATTATTAGTATTTCCAAGATGGGGGGAGACTTCTTTCTCTCTGAGCCTGGGACTTGTTTTATTTGGGGAGGAGACTCGTGAATCTCTTTAGAATACACCTTATTCATCTCTTCTTACTCCCTTACCCTACCACAAAATGGGGCAGTGAGAGGTCTTCCAAATAGATGGAAGGAAGGAAAGAGTGGATACAAATCTCTCATGTTCATATTCTCTACGAGCTGACTAACCTCTTCTTTGAAAATTTCCTCTGTGTCTGGCATGCTGGCTGGCAGTGAATTAGATCTCAAGTCTAACCTCCCACTGGCTGAACATTAGCAAGATGCAGGCTCTCTGCATCCCTCAGGACTGTTGTTCATAAAACTGGGTTAATAGTCACCACCTGGCCTCCCTAGTGTGCTATTTCCAGTTTAACTAATAAATTTAAAATCAAATGAATGCTTTGCCTACAAAATGCTTCTGCCAGACACTAGACAAAACAATCAAAAAGATGGGAAAGTGTCTACCACTTTCATTTTTTAAATTACAAATAACCTTTTATGTTGTTTTTTGTAATTACCCAATAATGCATGGTCATTGTGAAGAAGCTGAAGGTTCAATATGACCAATTTTACCCAAATCCTGAGGTACTCAGCAGTAGCATTTGATACGTATCATTCCACTCATCTCCTATGGACATATATTTGTATACCTGTACATTTAAACAAAAAGTCATTCATTTTATACACAATTTTAAATGATTTTTTTGAAACTTACCAGTACTATGGATTTATCTCTCTGTCCTAAATGCTCCTTTTGCAGCTACTTTATAATGGTTATTTCAATTATTCTCTTATTATATGACATTGGCTATTTGTGATATTTTTCACTCATGTAGTGAAATGATTTTATTTTTACTAAAATCGTTCTGCATGTATTGCTATTTCCTTTGGACAGATTCCTAGAGGTGGAATTTCTTTCATTTATGTATACAAGTTCTTATAATTAAGTTCTCAAACTCATCCTAGAAACAGTGCTACATATCTCATTCTAAATACCATTATGGTCACTTCTGAAATAGTCCCCTTTGAAAGCTATGCACTGATGTCAACACCAAGTCCACCCTTCAAAGCACTTTTGGAATACTTTTTCTGAAATGACCATCAGAGCTGTCATCATATTATTCTTGATGTCCTGAATGTCATCAAAATGTCTTCTTTTCAATATTTCCTTTATCTTCAGGTAAAGAAAAAAGTCACTGAGGGCCAAGTCAAGTGAGTCAGGAAGGTGTTCCAATGCAGTTATTAGTTTACTGACTAAAAATATTTTCACAGACAGGGTTATGTGAACTGGTGCATTGTTGTGATGCAAGAGCCAGGAGTTGTTAGCAAAAATTTCAGGTTATTTTCATCTAGCCTTTTCACAGTCTTTTCATCACTTCCACAGAGTAAACTTGGTTAACTATTTGTCTAGTTGGTATAAATTCATGGTTAACAATCCCTCTGACATCAAAAAGGTTACCAACATCATTTTGACTCTTGATTTGAACTGATGGGACTTTTTTGGTCATGGACAATTGGCTGAAACTTTGTCTCAGGGTAATTTTGATATACCTATATTTCACTGCCAGTAATAACACAGCTCAAAACATCATATTGCCTCTCCAAAAGATCTTGGCAAACTTCGATTCTCCTTTGCTTTTGTTCATTAGTGAGCTCCTTTAGGACCATTTTTGTACACACCTTCTCATGCCAAGATTTTCAGTTAAGATTTTCTTACCTGTTTCTCTATCAGTGTCTACATGGTCTGCTATTCTTCTCACAGTGAGCTGACAATTTTTATGTAAAGTATAATAAATTTTTTCAATGTTTTCATCAATTCTATTTGTTACTGGCCACCCTGATCTCTCTTCACCAGTGACACTTTCTCTCCCCTCAGAAAAATGTTTAATCCATTTGTATACTGCCATTTACTTCATGACATTATGCCCATAAACTTGGACTAACATATCCCTGATATTACTTCCACTATTGACAAGTTTAACAAGAAATGTAATATTTGTTCATAGCTCTGACATTATCATGATAGCCCAACATGAAACAACAATAATGAATGTCATTGACAAGTTTAACAAGAAATGTAATATTTGTTCATAGCTCTGACATTATCATGATAGCCTAACATGAAACAACAATAATGAATGTCATTCAGCAAGATACCTCCACATGTCTACACAACACAGCTATGAGACACTGATATACCAAGGTTGTGAAACCTTACCGAATTGTTTGTACAGTGCTGCCAAGCTCAGCATATGGTGGCAAGTTTGTAACTTAATTGTTGGATCTCATATGTACCCTTATTCTCAGGTGGTTCAAAGTCCTCTTAAATGAGATAATACATGAAAAGCACATAACGTGCTTATAATACAATAAGTTATGGAAAATATTTTAACTGGCTCAATGACTCTGAATAACTTTGAACATGGATGAGGAAATGAACTCAGAAATTGTTTAGTAACTTGTCCCAAATTGCACAGAGGATCAGAGGGAAAGGCACCATGGCCTGGGACATCTTCCCTATGAGTCCCAGAGGCACCCCCAAACTCTCTATAGGCCTGGCATCTAGAGATGTTTCTACAGAGCTGCATATAGATCTTTTGTGTTCAATTTATCTGTGAGCTCCCAATGTGAAAACTGCATCATATTTTTGTCCTGTTTATTTATATATGTGTTTATTATTTATTGAAAAAACAGAGGTTGAACCAGCGATCATGGCTTCTTCAGGGTTTGGGAACTGGAAGTAATCTATGCTAGAGAATAAATACCCCAACAATCCAATTCTTTTTAGATGGCTACATGTAATCATGTAAATTTCCCCAGTGCAAATCAAGCCATGGGTATCACACTTGATGGTGAACCTCTCTTCCTAGGGCATGTGAATGGCCTTGTCAAGCTGTAACTTAAGCCATAGGTCTGAGTTAGTCTTATCATTCATGAAAACCCAGAGAACATGCATGTAACTTATTGCTGGAATATGAAAACTTCACAAAGCCCCCAAAGACACAAAAACCTATGGAGTGATGCCTTTCAGTCTGAAAATGTGCCTGGATAATGTAGATAAGCAAGCCACTTCATGAATTCACGTTGCCTGATCAAATGCCTGGTCTTGGCTTTCCAAAGCAGAATGGCATCTTTTATATTTGACACTGGAATGACGCTGCTGCTTCTATAATGCAGCCTTGCCATCCAAAAATTAGCTAGGGAACAGTGACAAAAAAGTTGAAATAATAGATAATAGTGATATGCTTACTATTCCTGCAAACTGCACTTCATTCTCTGATTCAGTCATTCAAATGTGCATGTTGCAAACACCTGTCCCATTACTGCATACTAGAGAAGTAGAGATTAACCAGACTCCACACAACTCTCAAAGAGCTCACAATCTAGTGGGGAAACACAAGTATATTACTACAAAATGTGCTTTACACTGAAAAGAGCCTTGTAGAAGACAACAAGAAAATTCAGGCAATCCATGAAGGGTCCAAACAGGACAGGGCTCTTCAAGAGCGGGCATTAACATGTAAGTAGGAGTTTGTGCCCTAAAGGTAAGAAGGACTGACCTTCTAAGCAGAATATACAAAGGCAAAGCAGTAGAGCCCCAGGTAGGATTTATGAGAGGGACTACTATAAGTTGACAGTAGAAAAGCAGGTTAGAAATGGGTTGTATGGAGTCTTGAATGTTGAACCTAAAAGTCCAGCTCTCTCTTAAAGAATGGTTAGGACGGAATGAAAGGGCAAACTGCAGTCTGGGAACAATGTAGTGCTCAAAGGGAGGAGGCTGGAAGCAGGGAGAGCAGTAGGGGGTCTACTGTAATAACTAATAGTCTGAGCTGAAAATGGTGAGAATAGGACACATATGGAAGCAGAGGGAACTAAGAGGGAAGGAGGGGCCGTGATTTCCAAATTATCCTAATAAGATATGGTGACTGGATTGGGCTGGTGGATGTAAGGTGGGAACAGTGGTGAAGAGGGTAGATGACTCAGCAGTTCTCAATGGCCCATGCCATGGTGTCAAATGTCCTGCCTGGGGGTGATGTGGTTCTAAGCACCTGCTCAGGAGGTGGTATGTCCAGGCAGAGTGGGTGTATCTGTGTCCCCCTTTCTGTAGTTTTCCCTCTCCCAGGCAGTTCCCCATTGTCTCCCATAACTGGATGTTTAGATGGGTTGAACCTGGTAAAGTACAATCTGGGAATAGCTTTGATTTTTTTTTCTCCCACCCAACCTCAGACAGCCTTCTCAGCCGTTTTCTTTTCCTTCGTCACTTTGGGTATTTGTATAGTTTTTGGGTATTCTTGCCTTCCATACCATCTAAACTAAGCTCCAATATCCTGTTCAGTTCATAGCCTCTCTTTCCACCTCTTGACCTAATCCAGGACTCCCTCTACCAGTAGCAGAATTTTCAGGTGTTTCAGGGTCCAGATGGGGAGAAAAGGGACAATGGGAATAGGAGTGAAGTTCTGTTTACTTAGCTTGCTTTCTGGAGGTCTCTCATGGTGAGATTGCAGTCATGGCTTGCCCTGCTCTTTGACCTAGGGAATCACTTTGATGCCACCTGCTATATGATTCTAGACTGAGTATTGCTCCAAATAGCCATAAATTAACCTAACAATGCCATACACTAGACACCTTAACTCAATTCCTGTAGTTTAACAATGCAAACACAATTGCTAATCAATGTCATTATAAACCAATGAAAATTCCTCACAAATGACTTTTGTAATTGCCCCTCTCCTCATTTATTCATTTTCTTTATAAACTGGAACCTCTTCATTGGTTCCTAGTGCACTTCCCTATGTCCCTGGGCTGCAGTCCTCAACCTGGTCCCAAATAAACCTCTTTATTAATTTTGCTTCAGTTTCCTTTCATAACCCACACTCTTAAGGAGTAGCTATCTGGGCCTTTCTCTGTTCCATTCTCTAACATGAGTGATGTACCCCCCAGGGGATCTTTCTGCACCCCAAGTTCCCTGCCCTTGGAGCTTTGCATTCCCTCTTTCTGTTGGACCCCTAGACTGGCAGGCAGTTTTACTGCCAAGAGTCTTGTTACGAAATCTCTGAAATGGCTGCCTGAGGTTTCCATGAGTGCAATGGGAACCTGCATTCCTTCACACCAACCAACAGTGGAGTTGCAGCCTCCTTCCAACTGCCCCTTCTCTTCTTGTTCCTTGTGAGAAGCCTCCTTCCCTGAAACTCAATCAGGTGGGGCCTCTAATTTCAGGGGACACAAGTCATTCAGGTGTCCCCTCAGCTTTCTATTATGCAACTGCTTGGTCTTGGGATATTCTGCAATTGGGCAAAATCTCAGATGGAGATGAGGTGTCTCCCTAGTTTCATCTTGCTGTCCTCTTCACTTAAACCCAGAGAATCTTCTCTATTGAATCTCTACCTTTTTTTATATATAGTTGCTAAAAATAAGAGTTATGGTCACTGTGACATGATATCTCATGCTTCTCTTTAGAATGTGGGAGACTTAGCAGCCATCTTGCTAAGCCCTGAAGTTTTAGCTGAAATTGTGAGTCAAGATTTAAAAAAAGAAATCTCATTTAACTTTCAGTCACGCTTCTCTATCTCTTTCTCTTTGGAGCCAACAACTTTCCCTTACCATCTAACATTCCTTCTGGCTCTCAAATGGGAGCCTGCCTGGCTTCTTCAGAGCCAATGGTTATAGGTCCCTCACATCTCCCACACTGAAAATCATCATCATATCATCAAAGGCTCCTTGGTTTAACATGCTTGCAAGCACAATGTCCAATTTTGGTGAGAGAAGGAGATGTGGTGTCTCATGCACTGTTAAACAAAGCTCCATCAGAGAATGAGCCAGAAAGTTTATTTTAACATTTAATGTACAACCTGCAACTTGTCAGTCTCTCTTCCACATTTCTACTCTGGGATGGTCACCATCTTACATACATGGCAGAAGTGTAGCTTAACACAAAGAATATAACTTCATCATCATCCCCACTTGAAACAGAAAAGAAAGCATGTCTGCTGACAGGAGAATTTGGGTACAGCATAGTGAGGAGGTACAGATGAGAACATGTGTCTGTGCCTCCAAGGGCTACCTCCTACCAGCCAAATATGACTATGTGATATTTCTTTTTTCTTTTCTTTTCTTTTTTTTTTTTTTGCTTTGTTGCCCTCATTTGAGGGCTGTAGTATCATAGGTCACAGCAACCTCAAACTTTTGGAGTCAAGTGATTCTCTTGCCTCAGCCTCCCAAATAGAGGCTACAGGCACCTGACACAACACCTGGCTATTTTTAGAGATGGGGTGTCACTCTTGCTCAGGCTGGTTTTGAACTCCTGAGCTTAGGCAATTCATCTGCCAGAGCCTCCCAGAGTGCTGGGATTACAGGCGTGAGCCACCACACCCAGAAGCTATGTGTTATGTTGAAATATAAATCTATATTTTTCCTCCTCCATTTACTCCCTTTCTCTTCCTTATTCAGGCAAGTCATCAGCTGACTCACTGGCAAAAAGCAAAAAGGTGTACAAGATTCTCTAGCTATTGTTTCAAAATATGGGACTTAACAGGTCTCGGAGAATTTTGCAGAAAACCTAAGAGGGAGGGCATTTTGGTCAAGCAGAGCCTCTTGACCTAAGCTGGGACATTAGGACTTCCCAATCCTCATATTAGGAAAGAATGCACTCTGGCTTGGGAAAGAGAAAGAAAATTCTATGGACCATGGTCAAGGGCCTTGAGCATTGCTTTTTAGATATAACAACAGTGAGATTCCAGAGAAATGGCCAAAAGGAACCAGAGAGCCTCATAAAATATTTCTGGTACGAGCATGAGACAAAAGTAGTAAGAAGCCATCAGCCCAAAGGGAACCTGGACATAGAAGTGAGGGATCATTGCCAACCAGAGACTGGCTTCTCTGCCTCCCACCCTTCTCACCTTAAGATTCTTGACACTGTATAGACATGTGGGAACAACAAAAACAGGCTACAGTTAAGTTTGCTTCTAGTCAGAATGGAGGCTTAGAGTTAGGAATGATATTACATTATAAAAAGAAAATCTGGGTTTTTGCACTGAGATTTCTATGTACTCAAACCTCAAACCCCATAGAGAATATGCTAATAGATATTTTGCAGGAGATGAAGCACCAAAGCCACTAGCAAGAACCACAGCTTGAACGGGGGAAAGTGAGGAAGAAACGGGCTGGCACGCTTATCTTCCACATTGCTGTGCTAGCACCTTCTACATGAGGCTGGAGCTGCCACCTCAAATTAGTTGAGTAGTTGCTCTAAATGGCACTTAAACTTCTACAGAGGAAACTAAATTTAGTTCCTCCCCATAAACACAGTTGTCTGGTTGATGGGAGCAGGAACGAGCATGGGAACTTGTTTTCAGAAATGTTTGAATAATATATGTCAAGGCTGTAACACAGAAGCTCTAAAAAGGCAGAGCTTTCAGAGGGAAAGTTTTCACCTTAAATTTCAGAGAAAAATCAACTACAGAATGATGTAATAGTAGGAAAAGAGAAAGGGATTATTTCAGTTCAATATTTCTGCCTAAAGGTAGTGAAAAGCAGAAGAAAAAGTAACCAGGAAAACAGGGAAGAGAAGAGGTTCTTGAGGTCTGAATTCAACTTTTATTTTTTTAATTTTAATTTTTTTTATTCAATGATAGCTGTGTACATTAATGCAATCATGGGGTATAGTGTGGTGTTTTCATATACAATTTGAAATATTTTCATCAAACTGGTTAACATAGCCTTCATGTCATTTTCTTAGTTATTGTGTTGAGATGTTTACATTTTACT
>CAUYQV010120473.1:0-64662 GCA_963574575.1 Galagoides demidoff
GAGTAGCCAGGACCACAGGTATGCAGTATTATGCCTGGCTAGTTTTTCTATTTTTATTTTATTAATTTAAGAAGTCTCACTTTGTTGGCCTCAGTAGAATGCCATGGTGAAATAGCTCACAGCAACCTCAAACTCTTGGGCTCAAATGATTCTCTTGCCTCAGCATCCTAAGTAGCTGGGACTGTAGGCACCTGCCACAATGCCCAGCTATTTTTTAGAGAGGGGATCTTGGTCTTGCTCAGGCTGGTCTCCAACCTGTGAGCTCAGGCAATCCACCTGCCTCGGTCTCCCAGAGTGCTAGAATTGCAGGTGTGAGCAGCCATGCCCATAGAACAGACTTCATCTGATATTACTGCTTTTTCCACCAAAATCCTTTTTTCTGATCCATCCAGGAACGCACATTGCATTTAATTATTACCTTTCTTTAGTCTCTCCCAATCTGTGACAGTTCCTCAGTCTTCCCTTAACTTTCATGATCTTGACACCAAGAGTACTGGTCTGGGCTTGGCGCCTGTGGCTCAAGTGGCTAAGGCGCCAGCCACATACACCTAAGGTGGCAGGTTCGAATCCAGCCCAAGCCCACCAACAACGACGCTGCAACCAAAAAATAGCCAGGCATTGTGGTGGGCGCCTGTGGTCCCAGCTACTTGGGAGGCTGAGGCAGGAGACTCGCTTGAGCCCAGGAGTTGGAGGTTGCTGTGAGCTGTGATGCCAAGGCACTCTACCCAGGGGGACAGCTTGAGGCTCTGTCTCAAAAAAAAAAAAAAAGAAAAAAAAACTTCACAAAGCCGGGTGCAGTGGCTCAGGCCTGTAATCCTAGCACTCTGGGAGGGCAAGGTTGGTGGATTGCCTGAGCAAAAGTGAGACCTCTCCTCTAAAAATAACTGGGCATTGTGGCAGGAGTCTATAGTCTCAGGTACTGAGGCTGAGGCAAGAGAATTGCTTGAGCCAGAGTTAGAGGTTGCTGTGAGCTATAATGTCACAGCACTCTACCGAGGGTGACAAAATAAGACTCTGTCTCAAAAGAAAAACTATTAAAATTGCATTCCTTAATATATACCAATAACAAAAGATGAAGTCATTGTTTGACTTTTGCAATTACAAGAGGTGTTCAAAGTGGTTACCATCAGCATTCAGACACTTCTGATTACAGGGGACAAAAGTAATACATACATAGATAACATCTTTCAAAATGTGTATACATTGTTTTGACACCCTCTCCCCATAGTTTGAAAATGCTTTCCCTCATTTTGCAAATTGACTGTTTGCCTTATTGATTGTTTCTTTTGCTGTCCAGAAGCACTGCAAGTTTAATTAATTCTCGTTTGTCTATTTCATTATTGTTACACGTTTTTGACCTCTTGATGGTGAAATCTTTGCCTAGATCAATGTCCAGAAGAGTTTTTTCACTTGTTTCCTTCTGTGTTTTTTTTTTTTAGAGACAGAGTCTCATTTTGTCACCCTTGGTAGAATGCCAGGGCATCACAGCTCACAGCAACCTCCAGCTCTTGGGCTTAGGCGATTCTCTTGCCTCAGCCTCCCAAGTCGCTGGGATTACAGGTGCCTGCCACAACTTGGCCTGGCTATTTTTCATTGCAGTTTGGCTGGGGCCGGGTTCAAACCTGCCACTCTTGGTATATGGGGCCAGCGCCCTACTCACTGAGCCACAGGTGCCGACGTTTAGAGTCTTTTAGATAAAACATATTGAGTCCCCAACCTGCTCCAGCTGGAACTCAGAGCATGGTGGGGAGGGGAGCTGGGCAAGTGGGAGGGGAGCTGCCCTCTGGAAACCTTGAGGACAAACTGATCACATCTCTAGGGGTACCTGTGCCAACCACTCCCATCTTCTCTAGACTTCTTTCTATCCTTCTTGCCATTACCCTCCCTGCCCTTCCTTGGGCTCTGACCATCACCCTCTCCTCACTCTATGATGAGTGATTCTCTGCATCCCTTTTCCCTGGGGAGATGTGATTGAGGTAGTGCTCCCATGTCCCTATCACTGCGCTGAGCACAGTACCCATCCAGTCCTCATGGTGGGGAAGAAGCACTACATGGTCCCTCCTTGGGCCCTACCCCAGCTGGTATCCAAAGGCCATGCCTCAGGAGACCCAGTTAGGGGGTGGGCTGTAGAACAAGGAGGGTGGGGAGGATACAGGACTGGGCCTTGGGTGATTCTGAGATGCTCCCAAACACCAGAGGGTGCTGAGTGACTCATAGGCAACCTGTGTGGCAGGCATGATGCCCTTGCCTAGAGACTCCAGCTGCTCTCTGACCTGCCAGTCCAGCACCTTAACCATCTCTGTCTCCACTGACCCTGGCTGCAGGTCCTGCTCATGCTGGGGCTGGCCCAGGTGCTCCTGGGCATCCTGGTGGTCACCCTCGGCACTGTGGCCTCTTCCATCACCACCACCGAGAGCATCAAGAGGTTCTGCCTGTCTTGGGCTGGTTGGCATTATGGCCTGGAAGCAGCCATTCACCCTAGAGATCACCACCTTCTCCTTGCTTTTGATGTTCTGTGTCGCACTTAGCATAGCTGGGTCTGTCCTCTCCTGTAAGAATGCTCAGCTGGCCAGAGACTTTTGAGAATGCTCCATGGAAGGAAAGGTCTGTGTGTGCCATCCCTATGTTCCCCTACTCCAGTTCTATCCAGAGTCAGGACGGAAACTGCAGATTGCCCCTAACTCCACTTGTGATGAAGCCCGAGGGGCCCTTGAGAACCTGCCCTTTGGTTCAGCACCAGTAGCACAGTGGTTAAGGTGCCAGCCACATACACCAAGGCTGGCAGGTTCGAACCCAGCCCAGGCCAGCTAAAAAAACAATGACAACTGTAACAAAAAAAAAAAATAGCTGGTGTTGTGGCGGGCACCTTGTAGTCCCAGCTACTTGGGGGGCTGAGGCAAGAGAATTGCTTAAGCCCAAGAGTTTGAGGTTGCTGTGAGCTGTGACACCATCGCTCTCTACTGAGGGTGACATACTGAGACTGTCTAAAAAATATATATATACACACACATATATATGTATTTCTTAATATTTACCAATTTTTAAAAAATATGCCAAAGATTTTTTTTTTTTAAAAAGGGGTGGGGGCGTGTTCTCTTTCAGGGTATGCTATTTGGTATCTTATCAGTGCCTGCTTAATTACATTATTTAAATCTAGCCTATTTATAATAAATCTGATGGACAAATCTCTCTATTTAATTTTGATTCTATCAGTTTTTCTTTGTATGTAAAATGTGTTTACATGGTAACTTTCAATGGCTTAGACTCTCTTAATGTTATGATAATATAAGTACAAAGTATGGGTAGTCCACAAGATCACCCTCAGGTTTGGTAATTGGCTAGAATTCAGTGCAACTCTGTTGCACTCTCAGTTATGGTTATTACAGGGAAAATACAGAGATTATAATCAGCCAAGGGAAGAGGCACATGGAGCAGGGGCAAGGAAAATTGCAGTTGTGGAACTTCCAGTTGTCTCCCAGTGGAATTGTGGAAAGTGCTGACTTTTCTGGTAACAACATGTGATAACACACATGGAGAACTACCAGCCAAGGAAGCTATCCAAACCTTGGTGTCCATATTCAGAGTCTTTATTGGGGCTCTGTCATATAGACATATAGTCTCTGCCCCTCAGAAGTTAAAGCTGATACTGAGTGACCAAAAGTCCTCACCATAAATGACATTATTAGACTGTCTGGTGTGACTGAGGGCCCCCAGGTAAATGAGACAATTTTATCAGGCAGAACATTCCAAGAATTTATAGATTATCTCCCAGGAGCTGAGGGGAAAGGCCACACCTCTGAGGGGTAAGATTAAATTCTTTACTGAACAGTAACATTGTGTTAACATTTTATACATTTATTTTTGTATATATTTGCTTAATATATTACTTATAATATGTGTTTTTTGTAATCTTTTAGGAATTTTGTTTTTGACATGTGTCTTAGAAGCAATATGTGGCAGGATTTTTATTTTTTAAATATTCTTCTGATGCCTTTACCCTTTCATAGAAGAATTTAAACCATTTATATTTATCATATTGAAAATTTTGTTCTATTTTCTTTTTCTTCATTAAATTTTGTTCCTCATTTTTTTACTCTTTGCTACATAGGGTATATTGTTTGCAGATTTGAGAGAAATGTTTTAAAATTGTTACAGGTTGTCTTTTAACTTCTATTACATATGACAGTAGTTTAGTACATCTTTATTTCCTGCTCTTTCCTATTTCTTAGTCTTAATTTAATTTGAAATGATAAACCCAACTTTATTTTGCCTTTTCCATTTCAGTATTCTGTTCTGGATTTATTTTTGTGTGTTGCATTTAATTGTATAAAATATTTACCACATTATTTGCTTTAATATTTATTTAATTTGCTTTAATGTTTATTGTCAGTTCTTTTATATATCATCTTTCCTATCTTCGAATTTTATTCTGAACATAAAGGTATCTTTTATGCTATATCTTTTGAACTCAGGAAATGTCTCTTGGCTTCATATAGGACAATCACTTAGCTGTAAGAGAATAATTTTATGAAGACATTGATCCAATGACTTTTAGTGTTGCAGAAACAAAATCCTTAGCCAGCATAATTCTTTATTTGTTGTAGGCAAATTGCTTGTTTTTTTGTCTAGCTAAATGCTTAAAAGATATATTTGTAGCACTCTGGGAGGCCAAGACGGGTGGATTGCCTGAGCTCACTGACTCAAGACCAGCCCGAGCCAGCAGGAGACTTAGTCTCTAAGAATAACCAGGTGCTGTGGTGGACACCTGCAGTCCAGGGTTCTTGGGAGGCTGAGGCAAGAGATTCGCTTGAGCCCAGGAGTTTGAGGTTGTTGTGAGGTATGACATCACAGCACTCTAGTGAGGGCAACAAAGTGAGACTCTATTTCCAAAAAAAAAAAAAATTTTTTTTTGTTTAGCCTTGAATAAAGAAAAAGAAAAAAAGAAAGGAAAAACACCTCTGTGGGAGATACTGGAATATAGGTCTTATTTTGATTCATTTTATCTAGCATTCAATAAATCTTAGACTTATCTATGGACTTACACCTTTAGTTTTTAAAACTTTTTTTTTTCAGGTATGATTTATAGTTTGTTTCTAAATGATCTTGTATGTAAATGTCACTCCTTTGCTTCTACCTTGTAGGGTGCCTAACACCCTTTCTATTTTTCTGTAGGCTGCTCAGTTGCCCAGCAGAAATATGCCTTTCTCAGTTTCCTTCTGTTTCCTGTCAAACTAGATATGGGGGAAATTGGTCTCTAAATACTTGTGAAAGGAAAGAGTTATGAGAGTAAAGGGGAACAGAACTATAGTCCTGAAGGTAGTTATAAATATGTTTGAAGATGTTTCTGGTCTCTGCCATCCATGTTACAGAGTGAGGTGGAGATGGAGGGGATGTGTGTAAATCAAACACTTTCTCTGCTCTGCTCATCAACATCTTTGTTCTGTTCTTTGAGTGGATAGTCATACCCAGCCCAAGTCTTTTTTTTTTTTTTAATCCATCCAGTAGGTGTCCCATTAGTTTTAAGTTGTTATGCCATTCTCAGTTTTGATTTTCCTGTGTGTACTCATGTGTATTTTGGTTAGAAGTTGGCAGGAAGTATGTCTGGCATAGCCTCTCTACCAGTGTTAACCTCATTGTGTTTAGCATAGTTTTTTTTCTTTACTATATCCTTCAGAAATATTCTCAGCACCAGATCTCACTTTTCCATGGCCATCACTCTGTCACTCCCTTCCATTCCCTTGAAATCACAAGGAGTGGTGGGTTCTCAGCAGTTACCGCCCAGCCTGTCCTCCAGGTGGTGGAGGTGTTCATGGAACATGATGGTAAAGACTTTGCTGTGCTCCCCAGTGCCTGTGGATCACCTCCTCTGTTCCAGCATCCACTTCCAAATTCTCCTGGAGCTTGTGCACTTAGTAACCTATATAGTCACTTGATTTTAGTGGCAAGGCCAGGATTATCACTTGCTTCTTTTAGGAACAACTGTGGGCACCACTGTACAAATGTGTATTCTTTATAGGACACTGGAGTAAAAAGGCCAAAGCAGAGGAAGGGACACATGTTGCTCCCTGCTCTATTTGTCCTCTCTTCTATATTCCTTTTATTGCTGCTCCTCTGAGTGACATGAGCCATATTGATTTTTTGATACATTCTGGTTTTTGTGACTGTTGATATAGGAAGACAATTTAGGCAGGTGTGGTTATCTAGGACAATTATCTAAGTAAGAATTGTTTTTACCTGATAGTCTTTTATATAGTTGTTGAAATTCTTATTTGTTGTTTTCTTCTTTATAACTGGGGGAAGAAAGAAACCACAGATTACTTAACCAATTCAAACATGTGATTTAACTACTCTGACAAAAGTTTGGTAGAATAAGAAGTGGAAACTAAATGTTTGAAAGGCTCTTTCTAAGTTTAAGTTATTAATGCATCTTACCCTAACCCTTCTTCATCTCCTACTTTAGTAATTATAATCCTCAGAGACTGGCGTGCAAACCAAATTAGGCCATAGCCTGGCTTTATTATACATGGCTGTGTTTTCCAAGGGTTCCTTTAAAAGAAAAAAGATGACGATATGATAGAGGGTTGTATGTGGCCACAAAGCCGAAAATACTTACGGTCTGGCGCTTCATAGAAGTGGTTTGCCTGTCCCTGATCTGGCTTGATTATTTGTCTCTCACACAGGCCAGCAGTAACATACAATGATTAGACTAAGTATGTAAGTTTGTGTCTGACTCCGAATTCTGTGCATACATACACATCATGTCTTAGTGCCTTATATAAATGCATACTCAGGTATTAGGAAGTTTTTTGATTGCAATTGTAAGTTTGACTTCCACATTTTACTGGAGAGTTAAATAAAACAATCAGTTGTAGTGAATCAATAGGCAGTCTTTCTAGAACCCTGATTTTTCTTTGAATGGTACTTTTATATATACATTTTTATCTCCTATGTATAAACTTATGATGTTCAACTGCTTCACATATTTAAGTTTTAATAGATTAGAAAAAATAACAAACCTGTGATCATGTACCAAGTTGCTTACTGAGTTATTCTACTTAAAAATGTTTTCAGAGAAAATAAAAGGTCAAGTGAACCAGACATTGGGTTATTTGGTTTAATTTCCTGGAAAATAGGATTGCCTTTATCAGATCCCAGTGTCTCTGGGTCCTCATGCTCGGCTGACAGCTTGACAGTGGCTCTGCTGTGGTGGAGATGGGCGGGAGGGAGTTGCTTTGTCAGCAGAAAGGGCTGTAAACTGAGCTGGGGGACCAGGGTCACCTCATCTTGACCTGCTGATCAGTGATGGGTTTTGTCAGCATCAGAGAACGTGGCGGCATGACTTCCCTTAATGCTGACTTTGACTTAGAAGGTAACATTGGAGGCAGGGCTACTGCAGGGTGCAGTATCGTACTGCCCTGGAGGAGCCACACGCAGTGCCCCCTCAGTAAAACTGCAACATGGGCCGAGTTTTCTTTTGCAACCAGGATTGTCACAGAATCCTAGCAGAATCTAAATAAAGAATGTGAGCTGATTTGCCTGTGTACAACATGGAAATCTTTCTGGTTTAGCTTTTTAATACTTAGGCATAGTCTGTACCGTTTCCTTAAAGATAGGGCAAGAAGTTCTTTTCTATTTAACTTAACAAGTGGAACTTAAGTTTAAGCTTTGACACGTGGAAACATTTTACGTCATTGTCACCACATAATCTAAATTTGAGACATTAAAGAAATTATTTTCACTGTGAATCAACCAAGATAATTAAAAATACAGTGGTTGATTTTTTTGCTAACTATTTCTTTTTCTTTCTGTGAATGTGTGTCTTCAACAGAGGTACAATCTGTTTATAATAAATTATTTTATAATTTTAAACAAACGTTGAAGTGGCTTTCCAAAAAAAGGAAAAAAAAAGGATAAAAAAGAGCAAGTTTAGAATTAAAAACTAATTAAAAGGAACAGAGAAATAGATGTTATAGGCATTGAGAACATGTTCTTAGTACACTTGAGGACTGAATTTGAGTCAGTTTTCTGACCACTGGGTCAAGGGAAATATGTTGAATTATGTAGCTCTGATGAAAAGAAATACATGTCTTTTTGTTTGTTTGTTTTAGCATAAATCTCCCACCTGTGACTGGTAGATTAAGAAGAACCCATAGTTCCTTTGAAGAAAGAATTTTAACTCACTATTTGAATGTTATGGAATAGGTGTCATTTCAGCATACTAGTGAAGGCCTTTGAGTTAAGCATCCTACATTAGTCTTTTTTGCTGTAGCAAGTTATGTGAAAAAAATCCTGGGTGTTTTAGCAGCTATTATTTTCAGGAAGAAAAGCCTCTTTTCTTTACAATTGGATGCAGTTCTCAATTGACATAAGTATATTATTCTAATTCTACATATGTGAAAACAGAAGCTTAGTAGAAGTTGCTTGCTTTACTCTAAGGGGATTTTGGGGTGAGGTTTTATGTGCTAAGATTGGGCAGCTTGAGTGTACCTTTTGGGTTTGGCATAGTGACCTTGGGCAACTTGTTTTAATTTCATGGAGCCATGGTTTTCCCATCTGTAAAACAGGAAAAAAAATGGAAGCTATGGCACTGGCTTCTTTAATAGATGAAAACTATATTTAAGAAACTTAGCTTATATATTCATGGGTCAATTGATGTTTGCATTGCTGTTTTTAATTTTTTATATCATACTTTTGAATTTGAAATGAATTGTATTTGACCATTTTGTTTTGAAAATTTTCCTAATTTTCACCCTTAAATAAGCCTGCTTTGTTCTGTTTAAAATGTGTTCTCTTCATAGGTAAAATAATCTTTAAATATAAATTATTAAATGATGTCCTTAGAATCTTTATCAGGTTCAGGCAGACATAAATCAGTAACAGCAAAAAACACCAAACAAATGCGCACATCTGTGGTTGATGTTTGGTAGATATTGCTAGGTATCTCTTGGGATCACTCAGAGAAATAATGTATTGTAGAACAAATTATATGTATATAATTCATGTCATGTTTTAAGGTTGTAATTAAATGTTTTGAGCTTAGTAAACTCAAAATAATAGTATTCCTATTTTATAAATGGTGAAATTGAAGAATAAGAATGACTTTCCTGTGGCCAAATAGAAGTTATTAAAGGTTTACTATCACTTATCTGAAATGCTTGGGATCTGGAGTGTTCCATATTTCTGAGTTTTGGTTTGGAAAAGCGCAGTCTATAGTTATGAGACCCAGGACACCTAAAGCATTACTTTTCTTTTTCCCTTTTCTTTTTTAATTCAATTGTTTTTACCACTCAGTCTTGAAGTGCAGGTGATTGAGTATGTGTAGAATGTACTATTTTAATAGTGTTAAACTATGAATAACTTAGACGTGTGTCTCTTGAGTACATTGCAGAGTATGGCATTTTTGTGCTCCTTTCCAGCAGAGAAAATAATAGGACCATTTTTTAAAGCTGTTTAAAAATGTCATTTTGATGTAATATATTCCCACCCATTAAAATGGCCTGCATTTTAACAAGTTTTTTTTTTTTTCTTTTAGCCATCCATCAAAAACTAGAAGCGGATGGAACGGAAAAAGTTGAAGGATCCATGACGCAAAAACTGGAGAATGTTCTGAACAGTAAGTTTTATCCTACTACCCAAAACTATTTATAGACTTTATAACAAGCTTTAATATAGTTCTTGGACCTGATTTTACAGGACAAGGCAGTAAGTTGCATTTTAATATTTATTTCCAAGTAGTAGTGATTTAATGAATATAAAAGAAAACAGAAGCATTGAAAATGAATGTTCTGTTTCTGTTTGCCTTATATTTATGAGAAATCATAATTTGAAAACAAGCCAATATACTTCTTAAGAAATAAAATTTGCTACCATAAAACAAACTGGCATATAAATAGCATCATCAAAGATAGGAAAGCGCTGAGGCAGTTGCCAGGATTGTCATTGACCAAGAATCTGGAAAAGCCATTGTCAAGTGACTACCAGTGTTAATGCAAATAACCTCGACTTTAGAATGACAGATACTTAGATGTCATTTATTTGTTTGCACCTTGCCTTTTTCCAAAAAGAATTTAGGGAGCTGGATATTTAATAGTATATCTAAATCTGAGACACTTTGTAAAAATTATAGGCCTGGGAAAAACTGGTATGTTGAACGTTTTGGATCCATCCACCTTCTGTTTTGTCCTTTTTCTGACATCTGAGATTCTAGCTACTTACCCTACTGATTTAGAAGGAACTCATCAGGTGAATTAATCCTTATTATACTATTAGTGCCTTAAAAATAAGTTATTTTCATTCATGCATGTAGTTAATATTTGATATGAAGCAATAATACCCATAGGAATCTTCTTGTTTTTAAATATAACATGATTTTGTCCTGGGGCAAGGTTTAAAATAACTGAAAAAAATTAAAAAACCTCCCATCAGATTTTTAAAGATTCTATGAATGTAGGATTGTGATAAGAAGTTACTACCACTGTTACTGTACTTCTAGCGTAACACTGTACTTAACACTGTACTTCTAGCTTGATATAGTCTCATGAGTTGAACTCTGAATCTTTATTTAAATATCTGTTCAGAAACCTGAAGAATCCTGAATAAGAAAGCATTTTCTAGCAAGAAGCTTTCATTTGATATAAGCTTTCATTGGTAGTGGAATGTATTTGGATTTCCTTCTAAATTTATGAATTTAACAGCATGAAAAGATTTTTCCCCTATTACTATTACTTGTCTGGAGATTTTGCCTTGCATTTGTCTTTGAGAACCGACTTACCAACTTCATTAGAATGGATATGTTTTGAATTCAGCTCAAATTTATTGAAGCTCTTTCTATATTAGCATAGTCAGACATTTAAAAGGTCTTAGAAAGTTATTTTCTACTCAGGAATGTTATTTGCACTAAAGAAGTTGTCATGAAACGAGGATATCTACAAAAAAACAAGAAATAAGACTATTTCGATAATTTTAAAAAGGTGATTTGTAGGAACAGCTGACATAATAAGTATATCATTGTGTCAGTAAAAGAGATACTTGCTAAGATTTGGAAAATACTAAGGCTTAACATAGTGTGATAATGTAATTTTTTTCTTTTAAGGAATAGTTTGGGAAATCCTCCCTGGGGACTTGTATTAAAAATTGTAAGGGAAATTGTTTTACTTATATTCATTTATAACCATGAACTTTTTCAGAAATGTGTCCTATTAACTTATTATTGAAGTTTGCTCTTTTTGGATAAAGTTGGTCTTGACATAAATGGTCACTTCTTTATGAGAGATTCCTTCAGGATTTTTTGGTATAAAAATTTCCATAAAACATATTCCTTTGTAACAACCCCCTCCTTCCAGAAGCATTCTTTATCCACACGATGTTGATGTTTGCTATTTTAGGATAAGGTCTTGCTAATTCAGTTCAACTTGACAAATGTTTATTTATCCCTGATTGTGTAAAATCTGGTGCTTAACCAGTCTGGGATATAGAGCGTCTCCTGCCCAGTTGAAGGTTTCATGGTTATCCAGGACTTCAATACCGTAGAAACAGTGGAAGAAACACAGCAGAGAATTAAAACCAAGAAAAATTCATTCAGCTGCAATCTTAGAAATTTGGTTTCTTTTCTTTTGGAAAAGAAGGAAAAAAAGAATAAATGGATGTGAATGGAACGTAGTTAAGTTTGCTTAACGTATTACTGTTTTTATTATAGGTGTAATTATATACTAATTCATATGTTTTTTTTTTTTCTTTAGTGTTTTAAAATGAGAGTTTTAAGAAGTTTGGGCGATCTTTCTCACTTTAAGCTGAGTTTGTAAAGGGTGGTATTAGCTGAAAGAAACTTAGACTGTTTTGTTCAGAGTTTATCAATGTTGACATGTTTTATTGAAATTGTTTTTATTTTCATTGGCATGTGTTCCTCATGTTTGCCTTTGAACTTAATAATTTCTTCTTGACATTAAACCAGAAATACTAGTTTATTTATATCAGATTCACACATATTCCAAGAGCATAGATCAGCACTGCTCAGTGGAACTTCTGCATTGATAAAAATGGAGCTATTGAGCACTTCATGTGCTTATTAGTATAGTGGAAGAACTGAACTTTAAGTTTTTATTTAATTTTAATTAACTTAACTTTGAATTGAAAAAGCCCTATGTGGCTAGTAGCTTCTGTATTAGACAGTGCAGGAATAGACAATGCTGTGTAAGTGCTCATCATCACATTTGTGGTAGTTAATAGCTAAAACATACTATTATATACATAATACTATACTATAATACATACTATTATGCATAAGGGTCAGGCATTACTCTGACTAGTCTCCATATATTTAGTCCGCACAACAATCCCTTCAGGTCTGTGCTACTCTCTTCATTTTATATATGAAAAAGCTGAAGCCCAGAAGGTTAAATGAGCTATATACATAAGGTTATAAAGTAAGAGGCAGAGCTGAGAGTTATGTCCAGAAATCTGACTCCAAACTTGTCCTTTGAACTATAGGTGGTCCTTCCTGTGCGTGGTTTGGACAGGCACAGATTAGAGTTACCACAGTGTGTTCGCCTAACTGCATTAAGTACAAAGTTCCCACTAGCTCTTCAGTCCACGGGTCGCTATGTAAAGAACGGATGTGCACATGAACAACCATGTTCCTTCCTTCACCATCCATCAGTGGCTGTCACTGAGTGTCTGTTATCAGTTCACACACAGACCTCAAAGCTTGCAGCTGGGCTGCTCCCTTATCTCCCCGTGGTAGACCCATGTAATGTTTTACAAAAATGGATAATCAAAAGAAAGGACTGGCCCATAAAGCCGAGAGTGCATCAGAAAGTGATAACAGTGCACATGAAATTCCAATCTAGCATAAATGGAGTTATAGAAAAAATCGCTGACAGTGGGAATGTAGATCCTGCTCCTGTTCAAAACTTGAGAGGAGCTTGGTCCAACAGGAGTGGGAAAGTGTTTGTGAAGAAAAGGAGGAGACCCAGAGGAAGTGATGCTCAGAGGAGCCCTCAGAGAGATTTCACAGCATTGAAAGAGCAAAGATAAAATGTCAGAAGCTGATTCACACTTAGAAAGGAGTACAATAATTTGTCAAAGCATAGAAAATATGCTTAATATTGTAAATTTTATGGAAAATAAAAGAAAGCAAATAGTTTAATTTTTTTTTACAAAGAACTAAAATACTTCAATTTTTAATGTTTCCAATGTTTTAAATTATAGTGTACTAAATAAGTTTTACTATTTTATCTTCCTATTCATTTATAACTAATAGCAAGCTTTTAACATTTATTTAAAATAATATTTTAATATTATTTTAATATTTTTTAATTTTTTTTTAAAAGTCATGGAACAACTACGATTTTCCCATTGATTATTATTAAGATGGCTCTGCTGGGTTTCAGGTAACACAGCCATTTTTACAGTCTTGCATGCTGCAAAGCAAGACCTGCGTGTACTGCTCTATACCACCTTCCTAGGATAAATCCTGCCATTGATTCAGAGACCTTGATCTATAATCATTTATTGAGCACATGTTTGTTGTATCCTTGGGATATAAAGATAAAACTTGTTTTTCTGAGAGATTATAGTCTAATGGAAAATAGGGACATATAAGCAGGTGATTGAATTCTGGTGCTATGATACTGTACTGGTGGTGTTCTTGGGATGTGTCTGGTGCCTGCTCAGGGAGCAGACAGTGGAGAGAATATTGGGGGTGGGGGGCAGTCTCAGGAGCCTTAGGAAGGGAAGGGAGCGAGTAGTCAGAGAAACAGAGAGTGGTGGTAGGTAGCTGAGTGGAGGGATACAGATGTATCCCAGCAGGGCCAGTGGCATGAGGGAAAGACACTGTGTCCAAGAGGAGATGGCTGCAGACCAGGAAGCAGCATCCCAGGTGGCTAATGTGCCCATGTGAGAGTTGAGGCTGTGAAGTGTGACAGACTTGCTAGGCAGTAGTGTGGAATTAGTCTTTGTCCTGAAGACTAATGGTGAACCATGGAAGCAGTGTAAGTAAGAGATTGGTATTAGATTTTTTTTTTTTTTTTTTTTGAGACGGAGCCTCAAGCTATCCCCCTGGGTAGAGTGCCATGGCATCACAGCTCATAGCAACCTCCAACTCCTGGGCTCAAGCGAGGGTATTAGGAGATTTTTGAAGAACTGTCTGCTATCTGTGTAGAGAGTGGATGAAAAGGAGGCATGGTAGAGGCAGGAAGGGAGACAGACAGAAGTGGCCAGTAGCAGTGTAAGTCATGTACATAGCAACGTGTGTCATAAGAGAATAAGTTAATGTGAGGGTGATGCGGTGAGGACTTGAACCAGAACAGCTAGTGTAGGTGGAGTCAGGGGCAGGTGAGGAATGTTAGGGGATGAGGAGCACGGGATCTTGTCATTGATTTAATGTTAGATGTAAGAAAAGGAGGTAGTCACTGATGACTTCTAGATTTCTGGCCTCAAATGGAGGAAGAAGTAGCATATTTGAGGCATGAGGAGAGAAGTGGAGAGGAAGTTCAGCTTGGTTTATAACATGTTGCATTGAGATCCTGAGAGTAATGGTGGTGAGTGCCTTCCAGGCTCTCAGTCCCTCCTTAGTGTGTCACGGTGGGCATGTGGAGGATTTTAGTCCTCTCCTCCATAAATGGAAGGTGAAAAGAGCACCTGTGTTTCAGAGACGTAATCAAGTGCAAATGCATTAACATGTATAAAGTGTTTAGAATAGTACCTGGCATACAGAAGTACCCAATATACATGTATTAGCTGTTGTTACTGTATGTCTAGTGAAAATATTTTTAAAGGTAAGTTTTAAGCTCACAGATACATCTTAATGATATAAATTTGGGAGTCACCTGCGTATAGATGGTAATCAAATTAATAGGATTGAATGATTCATGGTACTACATGTAAAATTAAAATAAGAAAGCCAAAGCTTTTGGACACATTCATCAGTGGAGAGTCAAGTATATGAAAAAGAAACTACTCAGTGGTTGCTAGTAAACATTTGACAAATGGCATTCAAAAGAGAAGGAAAGAAGGAAGAGAAAACCCTAATATTAGCATTTCTCAATTTCCAAAGTGCAATCAGTTGATTTCAAGATACTGCCAACTTGACTTGCAAAGAAGTTGAAGAGAGATGCCAACAATTGGCTCTGGAGAGTGGTTCAGAGCTGACTTCAGCTCTTCCCTCATCTCCAAGACTCAAGTCCTGTGTGCTTTACACACAGCTATAGGATTCACAGTCGGCATGGTGTTGTAAATAAGCATCGAATACCATTCATGTAAGGCCATTATGGTGTAGATAGCAGCGTATCTAGTCCTTTTGTAGGATCTGTGGAAACTAGTTGCATGCAGCAGGTTGTTAGGTCTCTTTGTGGTCCTGATTTTGCTATGCATTTTTTTTTTTGTTTTGTTTTTTATTGAATGGTAACTGTGTACATTAATACACTTCTGGGGTACAGTGTGGGGTTTTCACATGCAATCCTAAATACTTCCATCAAACTGATTGCTATGCATTTGAGTACACATTTTAGTTACCTTAATTTTCCAGGTTACTCTAATATTTCATTTCCTAATCTTGTTCAGTTTGCCTGTTCCTGAGATAACTTGTGTTGTGATGGGAGCTGGGTAGGGGGGCTCCTCTGTCCTACCCCTGACCCCCCAGTTCCCATCAGGCAGAAAGCACAGATTAAAAGTCACTTCTGTGACCTATTGTCTCAAGTGTCAGTAACAAGGAAGGGACTAATAAGGTCACTTTGAAATTAGAGAAGATATAATGTTTACTTTAAATAAACATGCTTGAAATTATAAGACAGCATTAGCATTACAGGGCTAGGTTTTATATAGATGATGGGAATTCCTGGCACACTTAAAATGTCTTTTGGCTGCTGAAGATGTAAGATCCCTAGGTAGGTGTGAGTCTCCTTGGTTAGGGTGCAGTGCTACAGTGACTTTTATTCCCATCTTTTCAGAAAACTGTACTACTCTACAGGCCCAGAAATGGTGGCAGCGCCCTATTGTTAATTCTTGGGGTTCATGTGTAACTGATACAATGATAGTCACTGTCCAGATTAACTGGTGTTGAGACCATCTTCAGGAGAGAAGGGACCAAGTTTCAGGTTGAGGCTTGCCTAGGCCTGGTAAATGTAAATCAAAGTTTGTTCTGCAGTCTGTAGGGCCACAGCCTTGGTTTCCATGGATAGCTGGTCTAGGTAGACTTGTTTGATGGCTGCACACTGGATGCTCAGGCCCCTGCGAGCTGCCTTCAGATTGGATGTTCTTGGTGTGCAGAAGTAGGGGAGAAAGTGTGTGGATTAGCGCATGTAGGGGATTTTTTTCAGACAACTTTGTGGATGGCTTCCTCATGAATGACGGAGCACCCCTTTCGTGTTTTGGGTTTGTTTTTTATTAGTAGCTATAGAGAAGAAATGCATTCTGTGACCTGTTGGTGACTTTTATCTATTTGCACAAGTCTTGGTTTCACAGCTCTTATATTTTATTGCAGGATATATCATCCAGTTATCAAAGAGTTATGAACTATAATTTTATTGTGATTATAGTAGATTTATAGACAGAATATTTTGTAGACAGAAGTTGCTTATAAATTAAAGTTATAATTATTAGTGTTAAATTTTCCTTATGTAAATAATATAGTTTGGCATAAATAAAATTACAATTTTATAGTTTATAATTCCTGCCTATAAATTTTTCTCCATAAAGTGTATATTTTGTTTGCTTGTTTTCGTACTGTAGAGGTGCTAAATACTAGTTGGTAATTTTTTACTACTTTAAAAATAAGATAAGAAAAATCTAATTTTGAACTCTTACACTTTTTGCCCCAGATTCCTTCATTATTCCCAAACAAGAAAAGTGCTTGGTAATTAACATTCAGACCCTACACTTAAGTAATTATCCTTTTTAAATGATTCTAGTCCCTTATTTATATTCATATTTGCTCATTTATGAAGCCTCAATTTATGAAATTTATGTATTTTTAAATGACAAGCACTTTAAAATAATTTTCTTTGAGGGGAAAAAAGTTCTATAACGCTAGTCAGATTTCAAATATTCATTGAGCTTCCATTATGTGGTTTGGTGGCAAGAAGGAAATAGATTTTCTCTCATCTTACAGTAGACGTTTAGTATTCTACATTCAATAGCATGTCACGAAAACAGCTATCTTGACAAAACAAAGTTTTTATATCAGGCCTTTAAAATTTCAACAGAATTTAAACATTATTTAGATAAAACAATCATGTTACAAAGACGACTTTTAACACGATCAGGCCACCCACAGTGTGGACTAGAGTATATGGCATGTAAGCCACCCAGTGAGACTGAGGTCATTTTTTCATCTTTGCTTAAAGTATAGTCACTAGACCAGATAATGTAGAAACTTTTTACAAGCAGCGATCAAACAACCAAAAACAATTTATCCTTTTTCTCCCCTTTCCATGTGGCTAAATAAAAATAATTCAGAAGTTACAAAATTTAAACAGTTTTTGTACGCAGCAAATTTTTGCATTTAGATAAAGCATCTCTTTCATTACAGTGATTCATATAGTTTGAGGGCTTTTAGGTTAAAAAAACTTATGAATTGTCCAGTTCATGTAGTATAATTTTTATAAGAATTAGTGATTTAAGAACTATTAATGATGCTGTGTTCAAGTTTGTCATATTAAGTTGCTTACATAATTTTCTGTGTCTGCTATCTAAAAAGATAATTCCACTAAGAAATGGGATGAGTTTTAAAAATATTTCTTTTGAGGAACTTTTCCAAAAACTATTTTTCTTGTTTCATTTGTGACTCCATATGTAGATATTGAACCCATGGAACTTAACGTACGTGTGTGTGTGTGCATGCATGGGTATGTGTGTGTTTACCCTATTGTCCCAAGTAATGAAATTACCTAAGGGCCTGAGATTGCTATAAAATTTAGAAGCGTAACTAAAATAAATGTAGGTTCATGTTAGAGAATTTATTTGGGTATGGTAAGTATGGTTGTTTTTATATTGGATACCATTCTTAACATATGAAAAGACTTAGTGAAAATGGAAATTTTATTTTAGCAAACTGTAAAAGATTTCCAGTATAGCTAAGTTTAAAAACATAGTCTGTTGACTTTTAATGTAAAGCTATAATAGTGGTTTAAAATTTTGTTTCTAGTGCCCAGTTACATGTTTTCTGATTAAAATCAGCTTTCATCTAAGTTTCCTTTTCTCCTTTTAAAATAGGAGCAAGTAATACTGCGGACACGTTATTTCAAGAAGTCCTAGGTCGAAAGGACAAGGCAGATTCCACTAGAAATGCACTCAATGTGCTTCAGCGATTTAAGTTTCTTTTCAACCTTCCTTTAAATATTGAAAGGAATATTCAAAAGGTAGAGTACGTATTTATTTATGTACATGTGGTTATAGATGTCATAAATTTTAAAGATTTAAGGTGTTTTTTTATATTCACTAAATGTCTTCATTATGCTTTATTATCAGTCTCCAAAATGTTTTTTATGTTTTTATTTTAAAGGGTGATTATGATGTAGTTATTAATGACTATGAAAAGGCCAAGTCACTCTTTGGGAAAACGGAGGTGCAAGTTTTCAAGAAATGTAAGATTTGTTTATTAATTTTAGATCTTCTCCTTTCCTTTTATAGGAGGACTGTGGAATGTATTCTGTAAAGAATGTTCTGTGAGTTTTAGTTTTTGTTTATACAGTGCTGTGTTTAAAATTTAAAACAATTACTTCAAAAATAACATTATGACTTTTCTTATTTGAGATGTAGTGAAAAGGAGCAACCACGATGGTAGGTTGTCTCAGACATTCTTCGCCCTTTGTTAACCACAGTGCTATTAAAAAATATTTTTTACTGGAAAGAATCAACGACAGGTATTTATAGAGATGGAAACCTACATTTTAATCTTTCCTCTTGAGAAACACAAATCAGCATACTTATGATTACCCCGTTTAAAGCAAACTCAGTAACTTTTGAAATTCTCTCTAATACCAGAGTTATAGAAAATAAGAAAAGCTTAAAATGCCCTGTGGTAGGTAAAGCCTTTTCAACTAAGAGGAGTATTAAAAGCTTTATGAAATTCAAAAGTGACATCTCTAAGGCCTCAGAAAACTTACTCTTTTTATTGTGGTAAAATTCACATGCAGTGAAATGCACAGACCTTACGTATTACAGGTCAGTGAGTTTTGACACCCACGTAACCGACACTGAGACATGAGTGTTTTGATCACTCCGGAAAGCTCCCTTGTGCCTCCACTCAGTCGATCTTCGCCCCCCTAAAAGCAACCACTGTTCTGCTGTTGGAAATTTGATTTTTAACTTTCACTCTGCAAATTCTTGTATATGCTTTTCTTTTTTAATAGATTATGCTGAAGTAGAAACACGGATTGAAGCTTTAAGAGAATTACTTCTGGATAAATTGCTTGAGACACCTTCAACCTTACATGACCAAAAACGTTACATCAGGTAAATATCTTCTGTAAGAATTTTCATGAGTCAAACTTACCCATTTGGTACCAGATGCATCAGGCAACCTTTAAAGCTAATTTGAGGGAAATTAGGAGACTGATGAAAGGAAAGACAAATAGTAGTAATTTAGGGGTATCTGGTGTAAAACATTAGAATTCTCCTGAATACTAATACATTTGTGAGTGGCTATGAAGTTCTCACATCTGAAGGATAGAAAATTGCAGCTGGTTTGGAGAAAGGAAAGGCAGCCTTGTTGCTCAGTTACCTCCTCCTGCTGCTGAGCAGTGGCTACCTGACCCAGCGGGTGGTGTGGGTGTGGCCCCCTGTGTGCCCCTGTCTGTGAGGTAGGGGCTCCTGTGTGGTTCAGAGCCGAAGGCTGCAGGGTGAGACGTCCTGCCTGCCTCAAGAGTGTGCCATTGCTCAGCAGTAGAGGAAGTGCAGGAACGTTTTAGCCTCAACTAGCTGTCTGATTTGCAAGCCTTTCATGATCAATAAAAGAGAAATAAAGTTACTAAGTGGGAATACTTAAAAAAATAGCAGTGCTGAGGTGGACACCACAGGATATGGAGAGGAGGCCTTCGGAGGAGGCAGTATTAGCACGTGTGGGAGGCCCAGCTGTTCACTGTGGGCTGCTTCATCTGTATGGACATGATAACAGGATCCGTGTCTCAGGGTAGCTGTACAGGTGATGAGAAATACATTAAGGATTTAACAGCACCTGGCACATAATAAGTAGTCAATAAACTTGATATAAATGTAGTTTATGCCAGGGTTTAGGACAAAGCATGAAAATTTTAAGCCTTCTTACGTTTGCAATTAAAAAATATTAATCTTATTTTCTGCTGAAATTATTTTGAGTATTGCCTTTGTTCTTAGAATAAGCTATTATTTTCCAAATTTACATTTCACTTGTCTTTGATTAGTGAAGTTTACTGAGTGTTCAATAGTTATAAAATGGTAACAGACCATATAAATTTATGTGTTGAAAATGATCTGTAGGGCAGAAAGCAGGTCTGACCTGAAAGCTGCTATGTGTGCAGTTGTGGTGGGGACAAGGGCCCACACACAGACCTGTGTCCTAGGGATTGGGCACATGGTGAGCTTTGTCATTGGCAACACACTTGTGTTGATTATGAGGGAGTGACTAGAGGCTCTGGCAGTGGAATACAAAGAGAGCTAAACTGCTTCTACCACTACCGTGTGTGTGTGGTATATATGCGTATGTGTGTCCTCTCTAATCTCCACACCGACTACAAATGGACACCTGTACAGTGCCCGTCATACAGGGGACAGGAGCAAAGCTTGCCTGACATTCACGGCAGGGAAGAAGACACCGGTTTTTCTGGTTCCAGAGCCTCCTTGCTTCTCTCTAAGCTCCCTCCATAAGGAAAGATACATATGGGGAATTTTTCTGGCTTGTAGAAGCCAGGAAATTTAAAGCTGGAAATAAACTACATGTTAATTATCTAAATGCTTTATTTTCTACATATGAAGAAACAGAGTTCCAGGGAGGTTGAGCATCTTGCCTTGGACATGCAGCTGGCTAGTGCAGGTGTCCTGACCTTGCTCTCTGTGTTCCCCTCTACCACTTCACTGTTTGCGCTATATGTATTTACTTCCCTATTTAGATATATATTAAATTTGCCTACAGTAACATGTTTAACTTTGTAAGTGTGCACTTTCTTTATGTAGTGACTTACCATCTAGATGGATAACTGATGTACAGTTCTAATGGTTAACTTACCGGCTGCCATTTAAAGATGGTAGTGTTATCAAAGATGCTTTTAAAGGGCCTATTTTACTGCTTTTTTTCCCTATTATTTTGAAGGTAGAAGAGCAAGAATATCAATGGTTTATTTTTTAATGAATATTTTATTTCTGATGCTTTGAAAAGATACTGAGCAGTTCTATTACCTATTAAATTAAATTTTTAGTCAATAGTAAATAGAAAGATGAGATCAAAACCAGGCCAAATATCTGTTAGATTTTGTGATGATAGGTACTGAGAATACCAAGTCGGGGATAGAGAAAGCTTTGTCATCAACAAAAGTCCATCTATACTAGTTTTCTTACATAATCAAGGTATGCATGGTAGGTAAAATCAGATTACTCTTGCATTATCTTACTTTCATTCACTATTATCTAATTAAAAACTTCCTGGTTATTTTCACTATTCTGTCTTGATGCTGGCAGGCAACATATTAGTAGTTTTAGCAAGAGGCAAATCTCTGTGTGCCTCTTTTCATGTCAGTGTGATCCTATCCCTGATAATTGTTAAAAATTATGTCAGAATATAGCTAAAAACTTAAATTTTAACCTTTAAAATACTGAATCCATAGTCGTCATAATTAACATTCTTTGCCTTGTTATTTCCTCTAAAAAAAGACTTGTTTTAGAAGTATTTTTTACATGCAGTTTTAAAAGAAATAGCAACAACGTGTATTCTAAACAATGATCTTTGAAATGAAACTATTTTTAAGCTGCATACTAAAAAGAGGGACTTTTTGGAAGAGCCTAGCACAAGGTGTACTTTTGAACTGAAACACTCTAGAATTTCCAAGAGAAAATTTTATTTTTCTTAAAAAGAGTTTTATAAAACCTCTCATAAAAACTCTTTTTACTTCAATACCCATTAGTAAGATGATAGAAAAAGTCTTATTATTAAATTTTGCCGGGAAATGGTCAGCTTACTAAAGAGACTTATAGTTTGAAAAGTTACTAAGAAAACAGTAGGTTTTTGATTTCTCTTTCTATACTGCTATAGAAGGAGCTTTTAATACTGAATCATCTACATTCCTAATTAAAAATTAGAAGGAAACACCTTCACTAAAAGCTCATTCCTATATTTCTCTACTGATAACCACCATATCTGAGGATTATGTGACTAAAATGTTAGGAGAAAGTATTTGGAGGCAAACAAGTCTGTCTGAGGAGACTATAGAAACATCCCTAGCAAAAACAGATAAAATCACACGTTCTTTGGAAATAAAAGACACAATGGACTATTTGTTATATTTGTATTTTATATAACAGAAGAGGAAAGAAATCCTGTGTGAGAGAAAGAAATCAGATTGGACTTTGGCAGCTTTGAAAATAAATTCCCTATGCCAAGCTCAATATAATTTGACGTCTAATTGTAGTTTTCTTCTCAGGATATTATTCTCATGTATGAAGAGGAGTCCTGGGTGACTTCCTCATATGCATAAAGTTCTTTCTCTTAATTGACACAGCACAGAGACACAGCCTCTTTGTAGCCTGTAAATCCATAGTCATAGGAAGGAGGAGAGATGGCAGCTCTCGGGCTACCTCTGGTGGCCTGTGCGTGTGAGCTGTGCTGTGCTGTGGACTTTTGCAGTGACCACGTGTCCGGCTCTCCTCCGCAGCCAGGCCCTGCCTGTTGGCTTGTGAAGGTCAGGGTCTGTGGGAGAGTTCCTAAAGGTGATGTCAGATTTCTTCACAAGGTTTTATTTGTTGCTAGCCTATGACAAAATGGATTTGTTTCTCTTTCAATTAGCTGCTAATTTAGATGTCTGAGTAATACATACCCACAACTAGAGAGATGTAGGAGGGAAGCATCAAGCGTATCCCTGAGTGATTAAAATTTGGTTCCAGGTCACAGCTTGTAACCATTAATGACAATTTACTGTTGAATAAAAATCTTTAACCTCAAGACAAAAGACAGCTAGCTTATGGTTTAAGAATCATTTGAAGATAATAAATTCATTTGGGCATGCTTTTCGAGTTGATGTAATTGTATTGGACTGGTTATATGTATGTATTTGGTGAGGGCCGAGGGCCAAATCTTAAATATTTGACAGAAATTTTCCAACTGAAATATATTTAGATTGTATATCTTGGGTTGGGTATTTTATGCACAAAGAAGACGTTAAATATTTTAATAACTATTCTAAAACTAATAAAAACACCCCTCTGTGCTGCGTTTTCTACGGAAACATTTTTTCAAACAGGCATGAATGATTGTAGATCTTACAGGTGAGTGTATGTTGTTACCAAACCTCTTTAGGTAGAGAAAGCAGCCTATGGTTGTTCACTTAGCCATCATTTAGTTCCTCCTAGAAAGCTGTATCACACTGCCATCTTGTGGCCATACTTTATACCAGAAAGGAATAAAAAACAGCTGAAATTTAAAAAATATTAGCCCAGTGTCCTCTGCTGGCTTCCACCTGTAGTTTAATGTAATGACTCTGAACTAAGTAGAAACACTCTTGTCAACTAAATGTAAATATTATAAAGAAATATGATTACCAAGTAGATAAGATCACTACAAGTTATCTAAGTTTTATCATTAATTGCACGAAAATAAATTTGAATATATTTCGTTGAGAACTAAATATTAAATAGTAGGATCAACAGATGCTTTACTAATTGATAAAATTTTTGTTTTTCTTTTTTTAAAAATATAATTATTTTAAATTGTGCTAGCTTTTCTTTTGGCCTCATTTTTAACAGAGGAAGCCTGTTTCAACAACCTGGGACTTGCTTTTTCAGGTATCTGTCTGACCTCCACGCCTCAGGTGACCCGGCCTGGCAGTGCATTGGAGCCCAGCACAAGTGGATTCTTCAGCTCATGTACAACTGCAAAGAGGGCTTTGTGAAAGACTTGAAAGGCAAGGGCTTCGCTTCTGATTTATTATGCTATTTCTTACGTCACTTTAATACATTTGGGAATTCCTTACTGCTAAGGGCATGATTACCTGATTTTCTTGGTGTCTGTTCTTACTTTCTGTTTGTTTTATGGATTTTTTTGAACACTGGTTAACATTATACCTCGGAGCGAGTTACAGAACAAGTATGGGAGAAAACACTTTTCACTATTTTGGTTTTTTTTAAATGCTATCGTAGGAGGCGGCATGATGTTGTAGAAATGATATTAGTCCCTGATAAATAATAGTCCATTCATTTCATCAAATGTATGTTGAGCCCCTGCTCTGTAGCAGGCACTGTGCCAAGTACTGGGGAGAAAGTGAGTAAAACAGACTCTGTCCCTGTCCCACACAGGCAGAGGAAGGGAGAGGCATTAAACATGTAAGTAACTAAATTAAATGTTGAAGCAAGTGATAAAAAGAAGAATAACAGGATATTACGAAGGGAAGAGGAGAATGCTTTAGATGTCTGCTTTAGCAAGGTATCTCAGGGAAGGCTTCATATTAGAAAGGACTGGAAGGATGACTCTCAGCAGACTATAGTCTGACAACCACATGTGCAAAGGCCTTGAGCTGGAAGTGAGACTTCATGGCTGCATTTGCATGCAGGATTATTGACATTTGTTTGTATAATCCTGTCATTAAACAAACTATTGAATGTATTGAATGCCTGCTGCACTCCAGACAGTTGGGAGCACTGTAAAGACACAGCAGTGAGAAGGACAGACCAGGGCTTGGCTCATTTAAGCTCCCAGAATAATGGGGAGGCAGATGGGTAACTGACTGTTGGGATATAACAGGCTGCTTCCCAAGATGGGGAAGTTTTGAGTGCATGGTGGCACTTAGGAACAGCATCTGATCCAGAGTTTGAGATCAGAGGACTGACATTCTGGGATCCGAAGGAAGTGGCATCCGTTGTAAGAGCTGAAGGATATCTGTATCGGCTGGTTGAAATAGGAGAGGAGAGGCTTAACGACCATTCCAGGAAGAGAAGGGAGGCAGATCCTGTGTGGCTGGAAGATGAGGGGCCAGAGCGGCAAGTATTGAGGCTGGACTGAGGAGGCACTGGGGCCTGACGGTCTTTGTTGGCCACTCCCAGGAGTTCAGACTTTACCCAGAGGGTGGTAGGGGAGCCATTGAAGGATCTAAACTGGGAAAAGACAGGAGCAGACTTGTTTTTTCAAGACAACAGCTCTGACTTCCATGTGGTGTATGGGTGAGAGAGAACAAGCCCAGAGCAATAGAGCCAGTCAGGAGGCTGGCAGAATGAACAGGCATCTGACCTGGGATGGAGGTCGTGGGGCTGTAGAGAAGCCCTTCTGTCCCAGGGCTTTTCAAAAACTAGGTGATGGAAAAAGGAGGAAGGGCTGAAGGGATTCCTAGAGGTCTGACTATGGTAGTTAAGGCGGTTGTGTCCTTGAGTTAGGTAATATTGGGGAGAAAAAGTATCCCCTGCCTTTTGTTTGGACAGGTTGATTTGAGAGTTGTCTGACAGCAAGTAGAGATAGCCTTTAGGTAGTGGGATTTAAAGAGTGAGAGATTTGAGTATGGTCTGCATACAGAAGCTCCTCAAGAGCTGAGATTGACCCATGAAGATGAAAAAAGAAAACCCAGGATAGAATCCTGAGGATCAGTGTTTAAGTGGCTGTTAGGAGAGAAGCCTGCAAAGAAGAAGATGAATAAGTGGTGGACTCAGGGCAGGAGGGAAACAGGAGGACATAGTGTCACCAAACCAGAGAAGGGAGTAGTCAGCGGGGCAGTAAGGTGAAGGGGCAGGTAGGAGAGAAGTATCCTTTAGAACGTGTCCTGAGGTTGTTGGCAGGGATCCTGGAATGCAGGCAGTGGCCTGAAACCCTAACTGGATGCCATAAAGGAGGAGTAGTTGTCCTTCTCAGGTCCCCGGGAGGGTTAGGGGATGTAACATGACAACCATCCTGGCACAGAATGAAGCACAACAGAGAGGTCACCATTATTTACTTATAGCATAGTTTTGTACTGAGTTCATTGGCTTGGGCTTGAGTACTTTACAGCTCTGATTTTGTTCTTTTCTATGCTTGATATTTAAGAAAAATATGTCAGAATTACTATTAATATTAATTATTTTATATTTTTAGCAAGGGAAAATGACAGCAATTAATATACATAGTCCATGATCTTTGAGAATATTTAGAGTGCCTTTTATATTTATTTCTGTGTTGATTCAACTAATAATATTTTAGTCTACTCTGTCAGGGCTCTCCAACTTGACTGACCATCAGAAGCTGCTGGTCCGTTTATCACCTATCAAGGCCTGGCTGCCACCCTGTTTCATGCTGATTATATTCAAATCTCTGGAGGTGGTACATTAGTAACTTTCAAGCTCCCAGATGATTCGGGCGCACCCCAGGTTGATCCTCAGCATGCTAGGTCTTATGCTAGGAGTTGTAAGCATGGTGGTTAGTAGGCCTCTTGAAGCTTATTGTCTAGTGAGAGAAATATAGCATTTTAAAGGTGACGTATGTATTCATTTAATTATACTTTTGAGAAGTGTCATGAAGTGTGG
The DNA here is from genome assembly GCA_963574575.1 of Galagoides demidoff. Taxonomy (NCBI): domain Eukaryota; kingdom Metazoa; phylum Chordata; class Mammalia; order Primates; family Galagidae; genus Galagoides; species Galagoides demidoff. Next base: position 26,659 of record CAUYQV010120473.1, read on the forward strand.
AGTAGAGGACCAAGTCTGGTTGAGGGGGTAGTCCACAGATATCTTAATTGAACCTAAATGATGACCTTCAATTCTCTAAATAGATGTGGAGAGGATTCCAGACACCTGGGAGGCACTGAGTAACAGTCACTGCTATCTACCACAGTGATGATAAACGTGGTGACTGCATTTACCAGATAGAAACAGGATATATGGGCGGACAAAGGATATTTTTTCCTGTGCTCATAAGAAACGATCTGAATACATAATTTGTATGAAAATATTTGAATTTCTGGAATGTGTGTGTAATTTATAAAGATAACATAGACGTCTTGAAATTGGAAAAAATTTTCTGGAATTTCATCTATCTTACCATTGTATCTTTACCTGAAATATCTGATAACCAGTGTTTCATCACCAAAGGTCTGAATCTTTCTTGAAGATAAAGGGAAGTCCACCCTTAATCTTCCTTCCCTGACATCTTAATATTCTGCATTGCCATCTGTATTCATCCAAAACTGCTTAAAATCATTATTGGTGGGGGGGAACTTATGTGTAACTTACTCTGAGCAAGCTTGTTGTAGAACTTTCTTATTGCTTATAAAATAATTTAAAAAGTGTACATGAAATGGATCCATTCATTAGTGACAAGCTTTGCCGGAAGTTACTTTCATAAATTGGTCTTTGATTATAAAGTGAAAATCATAATACTATACAACTCTTTGAATTTTAGTTTTCATAATAATATAACATAAATTTCCTATATTCCCTAGTCAAGTATTTATGGGTTATATTTTCAATGTTTCCTTTGACATTCAGAACCTGCCTAACTGTTCCTTCACTGTTAGTGAATCCTACTTAGAACCTGCCTAACTATTTCCTTCACTGTTAGTAAATCTCCTAACATAGGAGAGGCTTTTCACTGGAAGATGAGTGTGGTCTTTTGAGCTTCGGTTGGAAACAGCTTTTATTTTATTTTGGAGAATCCCGCACTTATTTAAAAACAGAAAGTCTGATGTAACAACATTTGATGTTGCACCCTAGGCTGAGCAGTTATCAGCTCCTAGCCAGTGTTATTTCCACCCTCCCCTGCTATTCTCCCCTTGGATTATTTTGAAGCAGGTCACATCATGCCATCCATAATTAATTGAGTGCATAATTTTCAGAGATAAGGAGTTTTTGAAAACTGTCACCAAAATACCATTATCATTACCTAAAATATTATCAATACTTTCTTAATATCAAATGTTCTATTAATTTTCAAATTCAGAAGCAGATTAATATCTCAAATCTTTCTAAGTGTATTGATATCATTGCTTTTTCACTGATAGTGCACTTGCAAATAATAAATGTGGCACAAATGCAGACAAATTGTGTTTCCTAGAATGGAAGAATTAGCCATTAGTAGAACATGGTCTGCCTTGGCCAGCTTGCACTTGTATTTTTTCCATTTGTGATCATTCGTATTTGTATATGTCATTGCACATACCTTAACTCTTTAATATACACTTACCTGCATTTCTATCCATATGTAAAGTAGTTGTAGTATATGTATATGTATGTGTGTTTATATAAAATATTAGCCTTACTTATAAGTTTTCCTAGGATTATCACCAACTTTTGTGTGTTCTGTAACTATGATGGATCTCAATGGATATTTTATGATTGTCTTAATCATATATATAACAAATGTAGTATGGGGAATGGTCTACTAAATATTACTTGGCATTTCTATTTGACATTTCCTCATAATTGTGTCGTCATAGATTCAAAAGAAAACTGGGGATTTATCTTATTCAATAGATGAGTTTAGCTCTATTTTGCATGTGAGGAAAGTGTCTCAGAGAAGCCAGGGGACAGATCCAAGTCCCCTCTGTCCTGAGTAGGGGGAGAACAAATGCATGTCTGGATCTCTCCCATCCCACCAGATTAGACTCCTGCCAGAGCAGCGCGTTCAGGCAGCAGGTTATGTGGCATCTCCCTGTGTTACATCATTGGAGCAAATATTTAATCAAATAGGATTTCTAAGCATCATGGCAAAGCAAACCAGCATTTCACCAGCAAGGGACGGTCCACTGGCATCTTAGAACACAGGAAAGCTGTGCTGCCCAAAAGTGGCCAAGCTGGACAAACTGTTTCTGATTGCAGTGACTTTTATGCTATTTTTCTGTAAGTAAGTGGCTTCTGTTAAGGAAATTTTATATAGGTGTAATTACTAACCTCTAATTTATGTTAACATACTGTATTCATTATAAAATAAATGCTCTGCTAATGAACAAGTTAAGAAAATGGAGATGGATGAGAAAATATCCACCCTTAGAGGGATGCCAGGAAATAGAAGGATATTCCTGAGAAGAGAGACCATACGTCCCTTCCATAGCTTAAGGGACTTACAGTACCAGAGATGTATAAAGAGGCAGATCCAGCAGCTCTCCACGGATGCCACTGTTTTGTCTTGATACAAGTATGTCTATGTTTTATCTGACCTTCCGTGCTCAGCGACTGGGTACTTGTTTGTGTGGCACCTGCTGGTTTCCTTGAATTGATTGTAGCTGTCTACTGAAGCTGTCTAGCACATTTGAAAAGGCAGTTACCGTTCTGACCATAAGAAATTGCTTAGAAATGATTTGCTCTTATAAAGATTGCCTGCATTTCATCTGGTACTTTGTTATAAAGCTACTTTGTTTTTATTTGGGTAAAAATAAATTTATTTGGGTAAAAGTAGATTCTTTGAAAATGAAAGCTTGTTGTGTTCCACATCTAAAGAAAGTGAGTTTTAATAGGTTTTCCATTATAATACCCACGCTTGGACTGTTACCGCTGCAGAAGGGAGATTGATGTCATTGTTTAAGTAAACTACGACAGGCAGAAAGATGGGTGAGAACTGAGACAGTTTTGTGAAATGACATAAAATTTTAAATGAATAGACTATAAATATTTTAAACAGGGGAAGAAATCTTGATGTCTTTTTAAGTAAATCTGGTCTTTGTGCATGAATCTAAGAATCTAATTAACATAGAAATATTTTTCCCAAAAAGTCTTTGCAGCGTGGTTTGGGGGAAAAATGTTAATTGTATTTAGTTCTGCGGTCTTCAGAGAAAATTTCATGAGCAAAGATGGTGAAAGATGTTCAAAGAAAGCGGTCCTGCATACAAAGCTGCCTTTTTCCAAGAAAGATTCTTTTGTAGCTGAAGCATTTGGCAGCAGAGGTGGTCAGAGGTTGATATTCTTATGAGCAATGCATTAGCTCCCTCTCTGGACTCCAGTTTTTATAGTAATAATATACACTAATCCAAGCAGATGGTGCCCTTCAGAGTGTACACTCAGGCAGACCAGGAGATCACCCTTGCACCTTACGAACACCTGGCCATTTATCCCCAGACATTCTGCAGTTCTCCTCAGTGACCTAACTGTATGCTTTATTCCTAAGAGCATAAAAGGGTGGGAGGAAAAAAACAGGAATAAAACTAAGGATAACATTTTTAAAACTCTTCTTGTAAGCTTCAGTAATTCTGTTGGAAGAGTTTGTTATGTCTTTTCAGCCTGGACTGGTTCACCATTTTGCTTCCGTTCCCCTGTTTTCAAAACAGGCCTGTGCCCTGAATTGTTGCACACGTTAAACTTTTACCACTTTTTAAGAAGTGTCACTTGTCTCTTAAAATTCTTGTGAAATAGGTCCAAAATTAGACTAAATCTTTAGGTTTCCTGCCAGGAAAAGCCTTTGGTTAACCCCCTACTGACATTTGCAAACAGGATTTTTAAAGGTGGCCTTCAAAGGTGTTTTTTTCTTTGTTCTGAAAGTGAGTTTGAGTTTAACTCTTAAAATGTATGCTAGCTATGTCTAATAACTGAAAATGCGTCAGGCTGCTCACAGAGTAATTATCTTCTTCTTTCAAATATACACTTAATTAGAACTTCCCCAAAGAGCATATTAGACTCAGAGCTCAATAGCAAACAGTTAGAACAGGACCATTAGCTTCAGCAAACAATAAATCCTTAAAAAATAATCACAGAGCAGGGAAGACATTTATACATTGTGTGGGCTCTCTTTGAAAATTTGAAGATGATATATCTATCGGAATGGTTCATTTTGAATCATCACGGTGATGAAGCCATCATAGAAAGAAAACTGTTAAGAATAGAGACTATGCTAAATATCTACCTCTATAATCATTTCATAGATTTAGTAGATTATTAATTACTTGCTAAAAGAAATAAAAATGTTTATGTTACTCCACGGATCTTAAGATACAAAAAGGATGTATTTTCAACACAAGCTCATAAAATATGTTTATAAATTATATTATTATAATCTACACACAATCTTGTGAATGTCTAAAATATATCTTTTCTGACTATTTCCAAAACATAGCTGTGAACTATAGGTACATATTTTTGGTAGGTTTTTTTAAGAAAAATAATAGAGTACATGTAATTCTGGTATTAACCACAGTGCAGGGTCAGGTAGACTTCCCTTATGCTAGATTAAACTGCATCCTCCGTTAGGAAACTCTTAGCAGATTCATTGAATTTTCTATGGAACTATAAAATATTTCCATGGTTAATGTCAGTATAATTGTGTCATTCTACATATATTAAATTTTAAAATAAAATTATTTTTTATTTTAAAGTTATTATAGTGAGGTTATACATTAGGAAAGTTCTCTAAGGCATTTATTTTCTGGAGTTTTAAAAAATGGTTTCTTTCCTGAAGGTTTATGTGTGAACAGTATCAATCCAGAATGACAGAGGTTAGTTTAACAAGAAAAAGGAAAGGCACAACTGCACCAAGCCCAGATAGGATGCTGATTTCCATCTTCTCCTTGGTGGACTGGGGATGGAGCCCGTAAGCAGCTGCCAGGGGCTGACTCCATGGGCAGCTTCAGGTCTACACTTGTTCTTTTGCATGTTGAGACAACAGTCTTTTAAAAATTGTCTTTAGAAGATGAAATGCTTAGTGGAGTTTTATTTGTCTGCTTTAAGGTCTAGAAGCTGTATCATATATGTACATAATACCAACGTATATATAGTGTGTATATTATATAATACGTGTTAGGTGTACATGTATATGATAAGAAAGTGAAGTCTCAGTGTATGATAGGATTGCAGTCACAATTACCTTTTATCAAAGTAGTGGTCTGATTCTCCTTTCCTTTGTGCCCTTTTCTGAGAAAGAGAAAAGATAAATACCTAGGTGATGTTTAATATACTGCAAATTAGATTTGAGCTGTATGCCATTAGAAATTGTCAGTGTTGTTTGTAAATAGTGTACGTCAGGTTTTATTACCAGAATGCCAATCAGCAGGTTTTTACATAATGATCATGGATTTGTTTTCAAATCTAAAATGAAATGACAGTTTTCCCTCCAAATTAAGATTAGGACTAATAATGCCAGTAATTTAAGCAGTTTTTTCAAGTCAGTAACCTAAGACTTGAGAATTTGACTTACTTTTGGAATAATATAGCATTCATTTGTAGATCCCGTATAGTAAAATAACAGCTGTGGAGTATCATCGGAAAGACTTGGATTAAGGTCTCTTTCCTTGTGTCTCCTATTTTATAATAGGTTCTATTCACCTTACAATGAATGATCTATCTTTTTTAGATCAGGCAGGCCAAAAAGGCTATGTCAAAGGACCTTTTCAGTTTGTTATTGTAGCAGCTGGCTCTTTTCTGCTGCCCTGGCTTACTGTACATCTGGAAGAGGACTTCTGGCAGCTGGGAGTCATTTCTTGTCTAAACTTGTCCCCCATCCTTAATAGAAAAAAATTTTTGACAGTGAATGTCAACTACACGTTGAGTCTTAATATCACTTGGTGATTTAAAAATATTATTATAAGTATGTTAATTCTTGTGTGATTTTTGTAGTAATTCTTTTACTTACATATTCTGTTTTATCTGTGTAAATCTTTATGCTTAATAAAGCATAAATAATTTTGTTTTATTTATCACTTATCCAGCTTACTTAATTCTTGCTTAATTAGTCAGCATTATAATAGCTAAAACATACTTCTTCCAAGTCCACACCTGTAGTTTTGCTTTTAATATACCTTCCCTTTTTTGACCTCTTGTTGGTCAAAAAATGAACGGTGTTGAAATACACATCAGAAATGTCGCCTGGAACCTGCTAAGGAGAATCCAAAGTGGAGTGAGTTCACAGAGATTTGTTAACTCGGACTTTTTTAATTCTATTTGGACTAAATGATTCCCTTTAAATTAAGGAAATGTCTCTGTCAGAGCTTTAAAAATAATATATATATGTGTGTGTATGCGTATATATATATACATATATATATAAAATCAGAAGATCAAAAAAGCATTTTTATCTTTTGACACAGGTCTAATTCTTGAGGAATTTGTAATTCTGCCTTGATACGCCCACCCCACCCCCAGCTTTGGCATTGAAATTCTTCTGTGTGGTGTGCTTGAAAGGAATCCCATCCTGCCTGTGTCTGTGGAGGCTCCCGGGCCTGCGTGTTTGGTCAACAAGCAACAGTGGGTGGTCGGGCTGCAGCGCAGGACAAGGGCCCGCTGTGCACAGGAAAATGTGTTCAAAGGTGTTTAAGGGCGGTAAGGAAGTCGGCCACCCTTCTGAGAGTCCGGGGGGCTATAGATCAGTGTTCCCGCACCATTGTAGACTGTGAGAAACTTGCCATGAGAAGCATGAAGGATGAGAAAATATAGTAAACGTATTCACCTGGCCCCACATCTGCAGGCTTCCCTTAAGAAAGGTCTCTTCTGCCCTTTATGGTATACAGAGTCTATTAAAAAAAAAAAAAAGTGACTACTATTTGCATTTAAAATTGGAAAGACTTGCACGGCTTGAGTTGAAAGGATTTGACTGATACATGATAAGGTTTCCTGGAAGTCTTACGGAATTCTAAGTATAATAAGCATTTTCTATAAAGTCTTCTTAAAGTCCTTATCAGTTTTTTACAGCATTGTGGGATTCAGAGTTTTAATATAAACGCTTAAGTTTTTGAGCTTTGTAAAAGATCTTTCCAGAACTATAGTTTAAGGGTGAACTTGTTGATCTAGTAGAAGTGTCACAGTTGTTGGGAAAAAATAGCAAAGGTTTTAACTTGTTCATAGCAAATTGTGAAGGATTGTTTGTTTTCTTTTAGAAAAGCAGTACATTTGAAACTTGGGATTATTTCTGTCCTACAGCTTTATTCTTTTAGTGCGGTTGCCAGGGTTATTTCATTAGTGTTCTGAAGAAAAAGAACTACTTCAACTTCTGAAAACAAATTTTCCAACTGTTTTAATAAAATAAAGTTTCTGTTCTTCATTTATATAGTTTTTCAAAAGTAATTTTTCCTAATTTTATGTTTATAATTTGTTAAATGTACCTGCATACTCACAATTAGAGTAAGAATTCCTTTTGAGAATTTTGCCAGCATACGTTGCAGAGCTTTATTTAACTAGAAAAATAAAAGCGAATTTTGACTTCCAGTAATTAAGAAACTTAGTTGTCTTATTTTTTTTTTTTTACATTAAGTATCTAAAGAATTTTTTTCTTCCCAAGATGCTGCTTCTAAGCATTCATAGATAACATACGTATTTTTTCTCTATTGGTAAAATTGTAACTCAAACACTAGTATCTATAAGTTAAAATAGCTAGACCCTAAGAATATTTGCTAGTATAATTTCGTTGTACCATTTTTCCTAAAAATATCACATAGAATTTTACAACTGGAAATATTATGGTGATTGACAATTTCTTGTGCTATAGGGTTGTGTGCCTCTTTGCAGTTTGGCTCCAGAATAATCTTCGTCCTGTAATTATTCTTCAGATAATTTTGACAGATCATAGCCAAGTTGATTATTCTTACAAATACTTACTCATATGACAGTATTTCTTGGTTACTGTGCTTAGTGTCTTTAAAATAGCTGTCAAGGCCATAACAGATGTTATACAATTCTGATGACCTTTTCACCGGCTTTTTTTGTTTGTTTGTTTTGTTGTTGTTGTTCTTATAGTATAATATTTTCATGCTGTAATTTCCTTTTAAAGCATAATTTTTACATTTGCTGTGTGTGTAGAAGTAAACTTTTTATACATTTAAAATGGTAATACCCCTGGTATGTGTCCTAAATAGGAATCATGAGCAGAATCTTTTCCATTTTGTTCTTAGTGGTTATTTAAAGTTTTGGATTCAAACTGTATCATGGAGTTAGAATTTTACAGCTAAAAATGACTTTATACATTTATAGTTCATAAAGCCCTAATTTTTACAGGTCAGTATTACACATAAGCCTATGACTCCTGAGCTGCTGCAGAACCCCACACTGATTATACAGCCATGAGAATCCTTAATAGAAATAATCTGCTCTAATTTCAAATAAAGAGAACAATTTGTTAGTATTGGTCAGATGAAAGCATAGAATTATAATGTTTTCACTGAGGCAAAAAGTAATAACCTCCTATTTTACAAAAAACTTTTAAAAAATTTTCATCCAGAAAAAATCCTAGGCACAGTTCATTTCTAGAGAAAGTTTCTTGCCAAGAAAACAGTTGACTTCTCAAAACTCACATTAATGCACTATTTGTTTGAAAAGAACAGTCTAACACACAGTTTTACAAAAACTTTAGTCTTTGTCACCTGTAACTGGTTCCATTGAAGTTGTGTGTATGCATTTTTTTTTTTTATTGAATGGTAACTATGTACATTAATGGACTTCTGGGCTACAGTGTGGTGTTTTCACACACAATCCAAAACACTTCCATCAAACTGGTTAACATAGCCTTCATATCATTTTCTTAGTTATTGTGTTAAAACATTCATGTTCTACTCTTAGATTCACTTGTACCCTTGTAAGATAAACCACAGAAGTGATCCCTCCAATCTCCCTCCCTTATGTGTATGCATTTGAACAGTCTTCAGCAGGATGTCAGGGGCAGGTAGTTTAGGTTTTGGGGGAAATAAGTAACATCTTTCAGTTGCATGTGATCCATAGATCAATGAGAGTGTGACGTAATGAAACTTTGTTAACAGTTTTGCTATATTCTCATTTATAACCATATGCTTTATATAACGTGTGCGTTTCTCTTAAACTCGTCTTATGATAATGCTGTCATTTTATGAGGTAAAACAATCACGTGGAAACAGGCTGATTTGTTGTGAAATATTTAAAGGCTTTTGCTGATTTTTATATTTTACAGAAATTGTTTTTTGTCTCTTTTTTTGTTCTTTTATATAGTAATCCTTACTATTACTTGTTAAAACCACTTGTTTTGTAATAATTTTGTGGGTTAGAAATATTATGTAATTTAAGTTTAGTGTTAAAATCTTTAAGGTTTTTGACATTTGATAATAATTTGTGTCAATTGATATTTAAAAGTTTTCATTAACTTTGTCTTCAAAGCATAGTCTTTCTAAGTCTCTGTAAAATAATTTATCGTAAGATCATTTTTGTGACCAAAAAAATGCAACATGTTAGGGAGAAAAACATTTCTGGTCAATGCTATGTTGATTTTGCAGAGCTCAGGCATTGGTGCGTAGCTGTGGAGCGCTACCTGCTGGTCACTCAGCAAAAATACACCTTACAAATGTATTCCAGATGCTGATTAGCCCTCCGGGGCACGTGTTGCTCTCGCTCCCTGCTGCTGTTATGCTTGCTGGTCATGCTAGACTACCAATTAAGAAATTAGTCCATGTTTAACTTTCTTTTCCCGGTATCAGAGAAGACTGATGATGTGGTTTCTAATAGAACAAAAGCATATTTTCAGTATCGTTTCTGTTACTAAAGAAAAAGAAAAATCTTTTAACAGTTTTGAAAGTCAAGAATTCAGCTATACAAATGATTTAGTATTGAATTATTTTTAAAGTTGTGAAGATACCACTTTTGGGGGGGAAACTTTCTCCATATCTGCTTAAGCAGTGATTATTTGCACAAAGACCTATAGTCTGCTTACCTTCTTATTCGTAAATTTATAGTCCTCAAACCTTTAAGAGTAACATGTAGCATTTTGAATTAAAGCATTCTCTTCTTATACTTCCTACATACACTTGAATATAATTTTTATATATTGCTTTAAAGGGATGCTAAGTTTGGGGCCCTTTATGCTTCTTTTTAAAGTAGATAAAACTTTGTATTTTGATATTAATTTCCTAAATTCAATAATTAATAGCAGTGCCAACTTTGTAAACTTTGAAGAAAAATGTCGTAAATCATTAAAACTTCCACACATAAACTTCCTCTTTGATATAGGGTGGAAGTCAATTATAAAAAATATTGTTTCTATACTGTTCATATTTTTGGACTCTGTATCATATATATCATTTTTTCTCTTTTAACATACCGGATTACACAAGTTGTCTTATCTTAGCTGTATAATAACATTTTCTAAAATAGAGATGCATGAACAGCATTTAGTTAGCATGGTAGTGAAGAATAGTAAGTCTTTAAAAAAAATTTCCATTAAAAAAAATCTGTTCCAATGACTCAATTTCTATTTCTTTAAAACCTACCAGACAGAATTTGAAAGGCTCTGAGGAGACGGCTACTCCTGTGTCATGTACAGCAGCACATGGCAGAGGGGCCCCTAAAATCAGACCTTCTCTAATCACACGATCACTAGCTAACTTCTCTTCTTAGCCTGTAGCCTACAGCCTTACTGTATTTTTTGGTTTATTTATTTATTGGTTTTTTTTTTACCACCAGAATGTAAACAACCTGAGAGTAGGGCCTTACATCTGACTCATCCACCTTATCCCCAGGGTCTGCGGTTCCTGCCTTAGGACGTGTTCAATAAACACTTCTTAATTGTTACTGAATAACTAGGATTATCAGTGCCACAAAATTATTATGTGAGTTTGTAATTTGTAGAGTTTTTAGCACTTAGTAACAAATCCATCACTTTTTAATATTCTGTTAAGTTGTAAAATAAGGAATATAGTTTTTAGTGAATTATTCTTAGTGAATAATATCAGTCATTCATATATATATATATATGTAGTGGGAGTTTGTGGAAGGTTCAATGAGTTTGGGTAATACGGAGATATAATATTTAGCTCTTTTCTGGGAGAACATAGTAGTCTGTCAAGGAGATAGCAATTTTTACCTGGTTTTTTGGTTTGTGGTTTTTTTTTTTTTGAGAGAGAGAGAGAGAGAGTCTTATTCTGCTGCCCTGGGTAGAGTGCTGTGGCGTCATAGCTCATAGCAACCTCAAATTCCTTGGTTCAGGCAATCTTCTTGCCTCAGCCTGGGACTATAGATGCCCACCATAATGTCTGGCTAGTTTTTCTATTTTGAGTATAGATGACTCTTGCTTAGGCTGGTCTTGATCTCCTGAGCTCAGGAAATCCACCCACCTTGGCCTCCCGGAGTGCTAAGATTACAGGTGTGAGCCACGTCACCTAGCCTGGCAATTTGTACATGTTAACAAACAGCAGGTTTAGAAGGTAGAAGTCAAACAAACCATGAAGTCAACTAAACCATGTGTATTTGAATTGCTCCACAACGGCAGAAAGATAGAGGGTAGGTTAGATAGGTAACAGCAAGAGGTAACTTTGTGCAATAGCTGTAATTCAGGTTGAATCTTTAAGCATGTATGTTTAATGGAGGAAGAGGAGAGATGACTGAGGCCTTTCAGGTGGAGAGGATAGCAAACTATCCTCTAGTTTGGCAGGAGAATGTAAGACATGTTTTTATATAGAGAATATTTAAGTGTCCTATATACAGTGCTCTAAATTCTCTGTACTATTCATTGAATACAGCTTAATTTGAAGATCTTCAGATGCTCAGCTGAAGAGCTGACAGTGGTTTTTTTTTTTTTTTTTTTGGAGACAGAGCCTCAGCTGTCCCCTGGGTAGAGTGCCGTGGCATAGCTTACAGCAACCTCCAACTCCTGGACTCAAGTGAGTCTTCTGCCTCCGCCTCCCAAGTTGCTGGGACCACAGGCGCCCGCCACAATGCCTGGCCATTTTTTTTGGTTGCAGCTGTCATTGTTGTTTGATGGGACTGGGCTGGATTCGAACCCTCCACCTTAGGTATATGTGGCTGGTGCCTTAGCCACTTGAGTCCCAGGCACTGAGCCTGACAGTGTTCTGTATAGACTGATGGATTAGGCCGATGTTACCACTTCAAGCCAAGGTCCTGTAGCCATATAGGACTGCATTTCTAATAGCTCTTCAGATCCATTTTAGAGAAATTGTTTCCCTGTTCTCAGCAGAATTTGGATTAGAAAACACTGGTGTGTACTTTATCCTGAGGTTTTTCTGGAGGGTTCTAAAATCAAGAAAGTAGTATTTGTGTGTGAGATGAATCCAAGAAAATAAAGACAATTTCTTAACAATAGTAGAACGTTTTGGCTTCTGGAATATTAACAGTGGAAGGTGAAAAGGATCCAAACGAGGTTACTAGCATCAAGAATAGAAGCAGGGAATCAAATCCCACACTCCAAAGTAAGAAATGATGGGATTTAAATGTAAAATGTGGCATTAGGGAGCAGTCAGAGAAGACTTGTGCTGTAAAAATCTGTTACAAATTGGTTCCATTAAAAGAAACTGAAGAGTCAGAATGCAATGATTTCCTTTCCAAGTGCCAATGAATTGTTTTACTTCTCCTCCTAATTTTCATGTTCTCTACCCTTTCCTCCCCCCAAGTTTTGCTGAATTCGGAATCTGTTAAAATCTATTTAGAGAAAATATTTTTTATTTCGCTTAGCAAATGCTTTATTTAAGAGTAGAGTGATTGAGCAAGACATAGCCTCAGAGAAGCAGTCTATGAAATCAGCTTGGTAGGATATATAGAAGGTATGTAAATGCCTCCTCTCTCTTGCAGGTAATCCAAGCCTGCTCAGTCCCATGCTGGATCTTGATAACGATGTGCGTCCCTCAGTGTCGGGCCATCTCAGTCAGACAGCGTCCCTGAAGAGGGGCAGCAGCTTTCAGTCCAGTCGAGATGACAGTAAGTATCACCCCCCAACTCTGTTTGAGATTTACATTCATATCATTTAAAATATTCTTCTCTTGGAAAATTCTAAAATTTGTGTTGTTACTGGTGCTAAATATTACTAACCATCATCTCTTGTGCTTATTAAAGCAACTACCCAGATATTAAACTTAAATAATGAAAATATAATTTATATTAAAGAGAAGATATTTGAATTTTTATAAATAAGTCATTGAGTACTAGTCAATGTTTATTTCACCTATTAAAAGTATAGTTTTAATTTTGGTGTGGTTGAACTTTTTAAACAAATGCTATAGAAAAAAATTCTATGAGACTTCTTCAAGATGAAGTTTGCAACAAAAGTAAGTAATATTTATAGTTAACATACCTTTTTTAACGAAATTAAAGCTTCGGTTTAAAGAGAGATTGGTTTTTAACCATAAATTAATCATTAATCAGTTTTCCCTAAGATAAAGCATCTAAAATTATAACGATGTTGCATTTCTTAATTTTCTGAAGCAGATATTTACCTATCATAAGACATAAAATGTATCAGCTCTAATGCAGTCATGTACACAAGTAGAAAAATTAATTACCGGTCATTTATAATCTCAGTAATAGGCCTGGTGCGGTGGCTCACGGCCTGTAATCCTTGCACTCCAGGAGCTGAGGTGGGTGGACTGCTTGAGCTCAGGAGTTCAAGACCAGCTTGAGCAAGAGCAAGACCCCATCTCTACTTAAAAAAAAAAAAAAAAAAGTAGAGAAACAAGCTGGACCTGTGGCAGGCACCTGTAGTCCCAGCTAGTTGGGAGGCTGAGGCAAGAAGATCACTTGAGCCCAGGAGTTTGAGGTTGCTGTGAGCTATGATGCCACGGTACTCTACTAAGGGCACAGAGTGAGAATCTGTCTCAAAAAAAAGAAAAAAAATTATGTATATATATATATGTATAACTTATATATGTTATATATACATATATAAAATTTCAGTAACAGAATAAGAAATTCAGGGTAATGGAAATACCTAACCTTACATTAAATTTAAACATCTCTAAAGTTTAAAGTATTTTATATTATTCTTAAAAGTATTGGAATAGGGACTTTTTCGAGAGTTTTATTGATAAATGTGAATGTCCATCATATGAACACCTCACAATTAGATGATTCATTTGTACTAAATAAACAACTGTTAGTATTCCTTCTTCTTGACTTGCTTCCATTCCCCACCTAGTCCACCAACATTAGTGTAAACAGTGACAGACCAGAACTGTTCCCCTCTACATTTTGTGCTATAATGTTTACCATGGAGCCTCTGAGCTAATCTGATCGGGATTTCTGACTCTGGAGTATGGCCCACCTGAATTTTTAAAAAACATTTCCATCTCTTAAGGGGACAGTATATCAAATCTAAAAACTCTCCACCCAACTCCTCTGTCCTCATGGAATTTACTACCACTAGTTCTCACACTGACATGCTTAGATTAATTAGAAACCACACTGAGGCTGAGTATGATGAATTGCATCATCTTGTACACTTCAAATTTATCCTGCTGGAGTTTTACCAAGCTACTTGGATCTATCTTACAAACTTTGAAATACTCATTATGTTTGGGAAATTTTCACAAATATATTTCTGCTCCGCTTCCTTCCCTGGGACTCTGTGTGCATTTTACACCAGCAGATTATTCCTGGAATTGCCGAGGTTTTGTTCTCCCCTGCAGGCCCCTGTGTTTCCCACTCAGTGCTTCATTTGCTGTGCCTGCAACTTTTCTGATTTTTTTTTCCTCCAGTGTGTGACCTGAAATTTCAGATACTGTGTTTTATGGATGTTCTGTGGTCCTTTTTAATACCTCCTCTTTCTTTCCACATTCTTTTCATGTTTTTCTTTAAATTTTTGAACATAGTCATAACAGCTGATAATATTCTTGTCTGTTAATTTCATCATCTCTGTCATTTTGGATCTGATGCTATTGACTGATTTTCCTCCTGATGGTTGGTTATGATTCACATTTCCTTGCCTATGGGTCTATCTCATCATGTTCTATTGTTTCTCAGATACTGTGAATGTTCAGCCTTGAGTGCCTAGGTTTTGTTGTCTTCCTTTAAAAAGCACTGGACTTTGTTCTGGCAGACAGTTCACTTACAGATCACTTCAACCCCTTCAAAGCCTGCTGTTAATCTTTGCTAGAGCCGGTCTAGGTTAGCCTTAATTTTAGGGATACTTCACCCCAACTAACAATGCATGACTCCCTGGGTTTCTACTGATTAGTCCAGGTAATTAATAAAAACCAGTCTCCCTGGCTGTGGGGAGTTAAAAAGCCTCTCTGCCTGTGTGATCTCTGGGAATGGTCATTGTTTGTCTAGCTTTGTGAAGTTTTGCTCCACATACAAGTGGTCTGATCCTCAAGAAAGACTGAAGAAGACTCTTTCATGGGTTTCTGGAACTTTTTTCCTACCTAGCTCTCTCCTTTGCTGAACTCTTCCCTGCAGTTTGCAGTCCCCTCAGCTTCCTTGGACTTTAGTCCATTATCTTTCCAGCTCAGAAAGGCCACTGAGTTTTGCTCTGTTTCCTTCTACTTTGCCTTTATTGCTTAGAAACTGTCTTTAGGCAGAAAGCCTAGGTGTCTGTGGGTCTTGCCTTTCACGTTTCCTCTTAGGTCTCAGGCCTGGGCTGCCTTCTCGCCTGTGTCTGAAAACACTTGTTTCGTAGAGTTTTCCAGTTTTCTAATTGTTTATGGCTGGAGGTTAAATCCAATTCATGTTATTCCAGCATGGCCAGAAGTAGAAGTTAAATAAATCGTTTAGTGTCCCCCAAATTATTACTTGTATTTGAATATTGTGAAGAATTGCCTCCAGGAGAGCATAGGTATGAAGAGAGTTGAGGAAGCTCATTCTCAGCTTTGTGATCAAAGCAAAATTCAGGAGCCTGCATACTTTGTGATTTCTGTTGGAGAAAATTGGACATTCCTGCCATATCTCCTTAGTTCCTTTCATCATTCTTAGGAAATTGCTCTTGATGTTATTCTATCAGTGAAATGTCATGTAGGTCTTTAAGTAGACAGGATGATTTGGTAAGAAAAAATTAAAATACATTTTTAATTATGATGAATAGAATTTGCATGAAGTAGAGTTAGAAGGAATGGAGGGAAAGGACACCCGCATACATGCACGTGTGTAAAGAATGTGCAGGTAATAAAGAGAGCAAATACAACTCGATGCTAACAGTTATTCTCTGTCACTAGGCAGGAGATCACAGGGAGCCCTGCTATTTTCCGAAAACCTTGATAATTGAGCCCCAGTATGTTGAGTAATTACAGGACTTCTAGCTCAGCAGGATTATCTGGCAACACTGTATAGTAGCTATGCTAACATTCCATCTTGTGCTGAACTCAGACAAAATAATTTTCCTAATTAATCTGCTGTAAAAAAGATTTAGCTGAAGGAATCTTCTTGGAAGCCTTTTGGAATTGGTTTGCAAAAATTGGTTCTTAAAATTGTCTAAAGACTTTTCTTATCATAAAATCAGTTAAATTAGAATAGTTATTAATGGATTTACAAGAGAAATTGAGTTTACTTTCTGTTTATTTTGTGAGTTTTCAAGAAGAATTTTTCTTTTAAATCAGTGCAAAGGCAATGTCCCCACTCTAGTTTTTGTGGAGTGAGGAGTAATCTCCAAGATCTGCTCCTTGACACCTAGTGGTATCAGTCTATAGAGGTGTGTATATGTAGAAAAAAAATATATGTATACACACAGATGCTCCTTTACTTATGTTGGGAGTTATGTCCCAATAAATCCATCTGAAGTTGAAAATATCATTAAATCGAAAGTGTGCTTAATATGCCTAATCTATCAAATATCATCGCTTAGCCTAGCCTACTTAAAATGTGCTCAGAACTCTTATATAAGCCTACATTGGGCAATATCATCTAACACAAAGCTTATTTTGTAATCAAGTGTTGATTATCTCATACAATTATTGAATACTATAATGAAAGTAGAAAACAGAATGGTTCTATTGTACTGAATGAATAATTGCTTTTGCACTATTTTATAGTCAGAATCGTAAGTCAAATTATCATAAGTTCGGGGAAACTTTATATCAGTGGAATATATTAGTGTCTCACAAGAGACATTTCAGTGATGGACAGCATATATGGTGGTAGCCCCAGAGCTGAAAAGTTCCTAATGCCCAATGATGTCATGGCCATCCCAGTTTCTTAATGCAGTTCCTTTATTTTTTATAAATTGAATGTAGTCCCATGTAGTGTTTATATAAAGGCTTCAGCAGTGCACAGTAAATCCTAGGTCTTCACAATCACTCACCACTCATTCACTGACTTATCCAGAGCAACTTCCAGTCCTCTAAGCTCCTTTCATTGTCAGTGCCCTATACAGGTGTCCCATTTTTTATCTTTTATGCCTTATTTTTCTATGTTTAGATATATGAATAGGCAATGGTACCTTTGTATTAAAATTACCTTCAGTTATTCAGTAGAGTAACATGAAATACAGGTTTATAGCCTAGGAGCACAGCCTAGGTGTGTAGTAGGCTGTACTGTCTAGGTATGTTTAAGTGTGCTTTACGATGTTCCCACAACAGGAATTTGCCTACAGAGGCACTTACTGGAATGTATCCCTGTCTTTAAGCAACACATGATTGTATTATGCACCACACCAGACCAGACAAAGAACTGGTCCCAAATTCAGTGCCAACAAGGTCTTGAGTTCTGCTTAGGTTACTTTCACTTTAATTTCCCAGCAAATAAGCCTTACCAATGATATATTAGATAAGGATACAGGTGAGTTTCTCATACACAGGGCATACAAAATAGTGTTCAATATAGCTGTTCTGAAGAACTAAGATCTTTTGAAACATTATTTTGGGAGAAGAGATCATATAAGAGTCTGTTTGCTATCATGTAAGGCATATCTTTTAAATGCTTCAATTTAGAATATTCACCTGTCATTGGACTCAGGACATGGTCATGGCTGACCCTCTCTTACATGCTGCCTGTCATTTGGAAAGCAGTCTTTACCAACTGCTATTGGGAAAAAAGTTCATGCCAGCTGTCTCCAGATGAAATTGCATCTTGTATTACCATTATGATGGTATTTAATTGGCTGTTCCATTAGATAATAAACCCTGTGAAGGCAGAGGCCTACCTTGTTCAGCATTAGTGCTGAACAATTTAGATCTTGGGTGTAGCCATGTGATATGCACACAGTTGATACTCACTAAATATTGATTGAATGAACAAATAAAATTTTACAGTGTGCTTGTAAAGAACCATACGTTTTACACATGTGAAAACCGAATTTAAAACATTTTCCCATAACTCAAAGCATAGACAGAGGGCTTATATCCCTAATAAATAAAAAGGCTCTGTGGGCCACAGAGGAAGTTTCAATAGTTCTTAGTCATGGGACTAGGTACTCAGCCTCATTCAGGATCATGATAATAAAAGGCAGAGTAACATTACAGTGAGGTGTCAGTTTGGCAAAAACTCTAAATATTTATTATTTTGTTTTGGTTTTCTGTGTTGGATTGTTACTAATGAGGTTATAATAAAGCTGCTACTTTCATGTGTTGCTGATGCGAAGTGTAAATAACCATTCTGGAGGGCAATTTGGTCATAACCATCAACATTAACAACTACGTGTACTTTGACCCAGCAATGCTCTGTCTGGGAATTTATACTTACACCTGTATGTGTAGTAAGTAATATAGGTAGACAGTTATTGCTTAAAGCAATTAATTTTAACACAAAAGACTGGAAAGTCTTGTCCATTAGAAAGAAATATATTAAATTATGATAAATCCAAAATAGGAAATGCTGTGTAACTGTGGGAGAAAAAGCAGAAGTGCTGTCTGTGTGAGTGTGGAGGAACTCCTGGATCCATCAGTAAATGGAAAAAGAGCACGTCTAGTGTGCATTCATTTGTGTAAAAAGCAAACACATGTAAAGAACATCAGGGAACGGAGCGTGAATGCATATTTATGTTTGTTTGCGCCTATAAAAACATTTCTGGAAAAATCAAGAAGCTAATCACAGGAGTTTCTGTGGCTGCTCTGAGGGCTCAGTGAATGGGAGCAGGAGGTGGACTTATCACTCTGTACGTTTGAAGTGTTATTTTTTAAACCATGTATTATCTACTTTGAAAATTATAAAACATTTATGAATAAATAAAATTCACCCCTGCCTCACTGAAATTACAGCAGAACTTTTCACTTAGGAGTATTTTGAAAGGAAGGTAGTAAGTGGGATCTTTGAAGCTGAACTTGACTAGAGAGCAGTACTTATGAGAGTGGTGCTGGAGGTCTCTGTGAGATTAGAGAGTGGTGCTGTGCGTGCTGCTGGGCTCCTAACGGAGCAGAAGCTGAGGTGCAGGAGAGGGTATGGCCTTGGGAAAGAGAGGGAGGAGAGACTAGAAATGGTTACTGGGGCCCAAATCTCCGCATCTGTTTTTATTCCCACAAATTTATTCTTCCCACAGGAAGTGTGAGTCCTTATTTCTCAGTTACTGCAATAGCTTCCTTAAGTGATAGATAACCAAAGAAGTTTCAGTATTCTCTTTTCCTTAAATTTCTGTATTATAAGAGGCATTGTTCATTATGTGAGTACATTGGAATATGTTCTTTGATGACCACTTGATTCCTTCCTGAATTTTAACACCTAGGGTGTATAATGGCATTTCTAACAGGCTGATTTTAGCCTTGAATTTCATTATCAGCTACAGAGTGGCTTTGTTTTCCTTTGTGGTTTGAAGGTGTGAATTTTTGAAAAAGCCATATGCCATGCTGAGGACAAGGTTGAAAAGCCAAAGCATTCTTCTCTCTGAAGGAGAGGGAGCTCTCCTTCCCAGAAGGAAAGGAGGCTTGCACCGCTGCACTCCAGGGGTGGGGGGTCGGGGGCGGGGGATGCGGTGTGGGGCTGTGGGAAGACCGTGCTGGGACAGGAATCTCACTGCTCCACACAGACTGGAGCTACTTAAATGTATTCAAATAAATCATTCTTGATTCAAAGTACATTCATAGCATTTTATTCTCCCCCTTTGCCCCATAGCATGGAGATACAAAACTCCCCACAGGGTGGCATTTGTTGAAAAATTGACCAAGCTTGTCTTAAGTCAACTGCCTAACTTCTGGAAACTCTGGATTTCATACGTTAATGGAAGCCTTTTCAGTGAGGTATGTATACACATTTGACTGTAGGTGGAGCCAAGACCTTGTGAATTTCTAGTCTTAAAAGAGTTGGATTTTGAAGTGATTTTTTTTTAAACCTCAGGCCCAACATTTATAATCATAGTTATATATTTTAGGATTAGCTAAAAACATTATAAAGCTCTAATACTTAGCAGCTGTATGACCTTGAACAAGTTATTTGATTGTTCTGAGACTCAGTTTTCTCATCTGTGAAAAGAAAATAGTGAGGTTATCTATTTCAGTAGGTGGTTATAAGGTTAAATGAGATAGTCAATTAAAGAAAAAAATGAAAACTTGAAATGTAGTCAAGGATTCAGAGTTGAATATAATGCCAGTCAGGCCAAATTATGGATGAAATTATGTTCAGTAGAATATGAACAAATGATAAAACAAGGATAAAATGTTTGTAACTTAACATACAGATCTAAAATAATCCATATATTATACTTCTGAAATTTCCCACTTGGGAAGAATTTGAAGATCATGTAATCTAGCCCCATTATTATCAGTCTACACAAATTTTTATAAGCCTTTGCCTTTTCATGAGTTACAGATTTACTTAATGTCTTAATTATAATACATAATCAATAACATAGAAAATATAACCATAAAGTAATGACTCTGACTTTTGTGTGTAGTACATGGAAATCAGAATCATCACTTTTAATCTTTTTTCAAGGGTTCCATAAAGGCCTCCAGTTCTGGAGTGTAGATTGTAATGCCCTCTGCCCCAGGCTTCTACCTGTTAAGATTAAGAAAGCTGTGTTTCCTGTCTTTGCAGGAAAACTCTTTACAGTCCTGGGATTGCTGGGAGAGGTGGGGTGGGGGGGTCTTCCTGCGGGTAAAGCTATTTCCTGCTTATCTTGGACTTGGCAACATAGAAAGTAGACTTAGACAAAAACTAAAACCATTTTTATTTTCTTGCAAAAGGACACAGCTTTTGTAGTTTAAGACCTTTCCTTATTGGAAAGCTTCAGAAGTCTGTTGAATCTGGTTTGACCATGGACATGACTTCACACTGGTATTAAAGAAATATACTTGTGCTCTGGAGGGTTTTTTGCCCCCTTTGTGTATTTAAATTCTAGGTACCCACTCTCTCTTTTCTTTAAACCCACTAGATCAATAGATCCTTGTTTATATAAATGGTGGGTTATCTAACTCATGAAATTTTACTTAGTGCATGAAAACAAACTACTTAGGGCTCAAAAACCAATCTTGTAAGCATGACTTATCAATACATTTTTTCCTTTAAATTTCTTCAGTGTATTGATTACCAAGCTTTATAAGTCAATGTTCAAATATTTTCTTTCTGTATCACTGGTATGCAAAAACTCTTTTAAAAAGTTAACTGTACAGAGAAAGGCCTAATTCCATGAAATATATTTCAGGTTTGGTTGGTCTTTGTAAATGCACAGTT
This sequence comes from Galagoides demidoff, assembly GCA_963574575.1. NCBI lineage: Eukaryota > Metazoa > Chordata > Mammalia > Primates > Galagidae > Galagoides > Galagoides demidoff. The sequence continues at coordinate 48,154 of CAUYQV010120473.1, forward strand.
GCTCATTGCTGGTTTGGGAAGAGAATGCTTTAATTTCGGTTTTGCAGATGTCTTTAAAAAATTTTTTTTAGTGCCCTGTTTTTGTACATAACACATGGCATTTTGCATCTTTGTGACTCTTACCTGGGTGACGACTGTGTAGTTCTTTGTGCTGGGAACAAGTTTGGGCTCTTGGCCTTCTGCTGTGCGGAGGACAGCAGTATCCATGCACCAGCACCTCCTCTCCACATCTGCTCAGCCTCTGAACCAAGTCCTCATGTGAATGGGAGGGTTAGATGCTCCCAGAATGTGCCTTTGGACTGACTGTGTTCATAGATTTTCTCACAGAACATAGTATTAGAATGGAAACATCCAGTGTATGTCCCTTACTTACTAGCTGTGGCCTTAGATAATTACTTCTCTGTGCCTGTTTACTTCCGTTGGGCTGGTTTGAGAATTCAGTGAGTTAACCAAAGTGAAGTGCTTATAGCAATGTCTGGCAGATGATTAACAGTTTGCTCTTATTATTTGGAATGAAACTTTTTCTAATTTTAAAAATCTCATCAGCCTGGCACATAATATGTGTTCAGAAAACAAAATTTAGTAACAAAACAGTTGAATACCAATGGCTAAGTCAGGGACCCATTAGTTTTCTCATGTCCCTGACCCTCCTGCCCATTGGTATGTGACTTTTAAAATCCTGGACTGATGAGCTGCTAAAGTCGAATTGAAAGATGAATAGATGGATTAAATCATACGAAGAGGTAGTCCTTAGGAAATATATCTTAAACCATCTTATTTTTTCCCAGTCATGTGTTTTTCTTGTCCTTTTCATCAGTTCTGCAGGTGGCCTACCACACATGGACAGTAGTTGCCTGACCTTGAATCTTTAGAGTCATAAAATTCCTAAGAGTTTTTGATCTGGGATCTTTTAGTGAAAGGGGAATGTATTTTACTTTCTTACAGGACCTGTGTCCTTAGTTATGGTGGGTATATCCTGTAAGAAAATGTAAATGAAATATTCGGTTATAGATGAAAAATAAATGACCTACTTCATGTATAGCATTAATGTTGAAATGAACAGGTGATTTTAATTGATCAAGTTAGATTTGCCTGTGTTGTTGCATGTAAACTTAAAAGCTGATAGCAGCTTTACAGTCATTATTAATGATTTGTAATTCATTGCATAGGGGATTTAGGCATGTTTTTAAACTATTTCCCCTCTACTAAAAAGTGAGAAAGATAACACAGGGAATAGGAGGGAACAGAGGAGCTGGAGCGTGTGCACAGCCCATCCAGACACATGCTAGGTTAACATTAGGAAGAGTTCTCTCATAGTTCACATGTGATATCATACAAGAAATCTTTATAATATTTAAACACAGTTTTCTTGAAATTTCTTATTTTTCTCATTTGGGAACTATGTTGTTATATTAAGAACTCATCTGTTAAAGAAGTTTCCAACAGTTTGAAAAATAGTCAGTTCTTCAAGCCGGCAAGGCCCATGTGAATTAACTTACGTGAATTAAAACAGTGAAATCCAGCCGTTGGGCTTACCACAAAGTAGTTTTGGTCTGTGTATGCAGGAAAGACTGAAGGTTTCTAGTTAACAAAATGGTCAATAGTAGGTTAAGATCTCACCTATAGATAGATTTTACATTTAAGGTATTCGTGAATGAAAATCTTTAAGTCATTCAAATAGTTCTTAAATATCAGGAGTCTGCATTTTAAAAAGTCACATAACTTATAGGAGATAAATTAAAATGTACCATGCATTCCAAAACTAGGTTTTCTTTTAAAAGTAGGGCAAACCTTATATAATTCATGTGCTGGAGATGTTCAGTTCTTCATCAGATTAAAACAATAAGTAACTGTTGTTTTATTAACGATTGCAAGAGGCCTGCCATATACCTCATTCCCCTCCTCTTTTTACTATTCACGTATTTGAAGACAAGTCCTTGAATTTTACAAAATAGTTGTCCAGTAGATGTCATCATGTATTCATGAGTACTTTTTCTGTTGGGCAAAATTGCTCTGGCAAAATTTACACTTAATTTGGATATGATGCTTACTTTTTAACAACAAACTTTTACTCTTTTCTTCTATTTAAAAATAAACAGAACAGACAATTGTAAAATAGTCTTAACATTGGATGATCCTAGTATGTGCGAAGTTTAGTATAAGGTTTACTATGGGGAATGCAATTAAAGAAGACGCCCCCTAACAATCAGCATGCTTACACTTTTATACTGGCATGTCTTCCCCTCTGCAGTACACAGGGCAGGTCTGTATGAGTCAGGGCTCTTCAGAGAAACAGAACCACAAGGATATGTATACATATTCAGATACACACACACACACACACACACACACACACACGTATACATAAAGAGATTTATTGTAAGGAACTGGCTCATGTCATGATGGAGACTGAAAGTCCTGAGGTCTGTAGGGTAAGTAAGCTGGCAAGCTGGAGACCCAGGAGAAGCAGTATGTTAGTTCCAGTTCAAATGCCAGCAGCCTTGAGACATAAAAAGAACAAATATTTTAGTTGAAGTAAGAAGACAGAAGAAAACCCCACAACATCCCAGCCTGAAGACAGACAGAAGGAGTCCCTCTTACTCATAGGAAAATCAGCCTTTTTGTTCTATTCAGGCCCATAGCAGGGAGGGCAGTTTGATTCACTCTGTACTGACTTAGATGTTAATCTCATCCAGGAACACCCTCACAGACATACCCAGAATAACAGTTGACTAAAGGTCTGAGTATCCCATAGCTCAGTCAGATAAAATTAAACATCACAAGGCCCCTAACAAAGATGTTGCAGTGTGGGACCCACTGTCATGTGTGCCTCCTGACGTGCCAGCAAGTACTGGGCTCCTCAGGGGCATCTGAGCTTAACACCTGCACCCACCTCACAAGCCCCAGTCTCTGCCCATCCCTTTTGTTGTCACCATAAATGTCCAGGGAGACCTGAGTCCTTGGGCTGTTCAGAAGCGTATTACTGGGCTATGGCTGGCAGATCTGCCTCTTAGGACCAGCCTGTCATGTTGAGACCCAAAACATCAGGCTTTTAAAAAAATAGGCCTTTAGCTCAGTAGTATTCAGGGAAGTTATGCTTTCCTAAATATATTCAAGTAGGCTCTGAAGAACATAAGCCTTACGTACTCATTTATTTACCAAGTGCCAGGTACTGATACACACAGATACATAAACATATCTACATACATGAGCACACATAAACATGCAGTACATATGCTTACACACATAGATTTGTGTATACACAGTAGACCCATGTACATTTGTACAAGTACACATATATGTGAACCTGTAGCATATGCACACATGAATATACATGCATGCACACACACATACTACACACACACATGTACATCGTAAAATACATTTCTACATTATAAACAAAACAGTGACCAGGATAGCATGAACTCTCCCCTCATACGAAGGCTAACCCAAAATACATATATTTTTAAAAAATTATCCTAAATTCTGGTAAAAGCTATAAAAGAAACAAATATAGTCCTGCGATAAAAAGTATCAGTAGTGGGATAGAGATTAGGGAGATCTTGGCACATGAGAAGGAAGCAGCCAGGCAGAGGGTATGGGAAGCAGGTACCAGACAGCGGGAACAGGACACACAATGCTGCTGTCTAAGTCGTGGCTACAATTACCTGGACAACTGTAGCGTCCTTCTGGCAGGTCAGGCCTTTACAATGGACCTTCTCGTTCTCTCACTTTAGGCTTAGTTACATCTCTCGCCTGTTAAAACACTTCAGTTCCTTCTCATTTGTCTTTAAAATAAAGGAAAAATTGATTTCTCAATTAAATGCTGGTATACAAAGAATTTTGAGTATCGCTGACCAATGAACTCAGAAGTTAGCTTTTCTTTTCTTTTTCTTTTTTTTTCCTTGCTGTTTTTGGCTGGGGCTGGGTTTGAACCCTCCACCTCTGGCATATGGGGCCGGCACCCTACTCTTTTGAGCCACAGGCGCTGCCAGGAGTTAGCTTTTTGAATGGTTATTGAGGTGACATGTGGGGCTTAGTTTTTCTATATACCTATAATTCTTTCAAAGTGAAGGTACATTTCTACAAAGAAAAAATTATAAAAGCTATGTGGTTTAATGTAAAATTTAAAAGTATGTGTAGAGTTTGCAAGTTGTATATCTGTACAGGTGCTGACCACCTTTTTTAAGGCTTGTCTAATATTTTTGTTGAAAACACCCAATAATCCTAATCTTTTACTCATTATGTCAATATGTTCCTTACGTAGACCAACTCGACAAGCAGTTTCCCTAGGTTCTGCATAAATGTATGTATACACACACATACATACTTACTATCACATATTTAAAACTTAACTTGAAGTCAGTCATAATCACATATAAAGCAGTTTTTTCATAATTTGAAAGGTCTCCAGACATGTCTCTAGCCAATAATACATGAGATAAAGATTTAAACTTTAAAGGATAGATGTTGCACTATGTCAATGAAGTGTCAGAATTTTCTTTTACATTGTATAATTTTGCTATTGTACCTTATTTTGGAAAGTTTCTTAAGCTTGCCCTTCTAGGGTCTTTTATATAGTAATATTTAGTTGTTAGAAAATTTGCTAATAAAAAGTTAACAAATCCAATTGAACAGGTTTCTCTTTTAATCAATATAGTCTCCCCTACATTACTTTAAGGAGAAAGAGAACTACAGGAAAAGATGTTATATCAGCAAAACAGACAAAAAATTAATTTTAGAATGGTAGAATGCATTCTCTCCTAAATTATACTATAAAATCCTCAAAGGAAGAGCAATGAGTTATGTTTTTTAAAAAATAAAATGACAGATGTCATGTTTATATTCATAAGTGTTATTTACCAAAGAAATGGAATGGATGCCCAAAGATTATTATACATTCATTCAGAAATTACTTTTCCTTTTATTTCTGTACTAGTGAATGAGAAATGATGTTGAGAATGTTATCATGAGTATGATACTTTGTGGTTTAACCATATGAAATTGTTGAAAATGGCATGTGAAATTCACCTAGAAAATCAGTAATTTCATAAATTAATATTTATGAATAAATGTGAAAGTACTTTTTATTTTTATACATTACTTCTAATATGTTGTATTTTGTTTTTTAATCTTTAAGACTGCTGAGAAGTCAGGCCAGATTGAAAGATCAAAGAATGTAAGGCAAAGACAACATGATTTTAAGGTAAGTAAGGGAAGAATAGGCTGACTTTTTCACAGGGTAGGGTTTTCTCATCCTGGGTCACTAGGAGACTTCACATTCAAGACCCTTATTATTGTTCAGTTTAATTCCATCAGATTGATGACATTTTAATGCAGCTTTGCTTGTCCCTCATTTTCTAGAAAATGATTCAGGAAGTGACGCACGCCCTTGTGAAGCTGATCCGTGGGGCCTTGCTCCCGCTCAGTATCCGGGAGGGCGAGGCCCGGCAATACGGGGGCTGGGAGGTGAAGTCTGAGCTCTCCGGACAGTGGTTCACACATGTCATCCACACCATCAGGTGACTATGGACACATTCTCTAAAAAGAACTAGTTTTTTTCCTTGCTTTTTGAAAAAAAAAAAACAAAACAAAACCTCAGTTTGGGATATGACTTGATACATTTAACAAAGAAGAAATTTTTCTTATCCTTCTCTCTTTTCTTTTTGCCTCCATGGTTTCCCGTTTATCAACAAGGAAGCTCTTAAACATTCTTGGTGTGGATGCTGGACGAGAGTGTCATACTGTTTGTGAATTGTGTATCTTTTCTGTTGGTTAACCTAGTATTACTGTCACATTACAGTCCTTGTGGTCTTGCTCCATGAGAAATGATTATAGGATGGTGAAAGCCTTGACACAAATTGCTTTGGGCTCCCACTCTGCTCACTTATGTTGTGTTTGTTTCACAGACTGACTTACGAATCGTTGACTGCCCTTGAAATTCCTAATGACATGTTACAGACTATCCAGGATCTTATTTTGGACCTCCGAGTACGTTGTGTAATGGTCACATTGCAGCATACAGCAGAAGGTGTGTTTAGAAAAACTGGTGACATTTACTGAATATGCCCCCATCTTTTAGCTTCCAAGTCTTTGAAAATAAGAGAAAATTCGTCTTATGGAAATTTTAATATATTCATGTAATATTTAGCTGCTCAATAGAAATTTTTTTCTTTTTTTTTTTTTTTAAATATGGAACGCTTCACAAATTTGCATGTCATTCTTGTGCAGGGGCCATGCTAATCTTCCCTGTATATTTCCAATTTTAGTATATGTGCTGCCGAAGCAAGCACGAAATTTTTTTCTTTTTTTGATGTCTTTTCAAATCAGTTTTATTGAGAAGTAAGACCATGCAGAAATTAAGATGGATATACTAGAAAATATTTAAGAAGTATAAGAACATTCTTATGGTAAATGTTAAGTAGAAAATGTAAGATATAAAACTTATATATAAATATGATCTCAGATTTGAGAACTTATATATATATATATGCATATGCATTAGAATCTCCACAGTTGACCAGCTCCTTAAGTTGACCTAATTTTCATAGACCAGACATCCATCACATGTACACACCAGTATGGTAGGCCTAGTTCCTTATGTTGACCACCTCCATATATTGACTAGTTTGTTACAGTTCCTTGGGTGGTCAATTCAAAGAGGTTCTACTGTTTTTAAAATTTAATAGAAAAATCAGCATACATACAAAATATTGTTAACAATTGTTCTCTGGATCCTAGAATTACATATGAGTCTTGTTTTCTTCATACTTTTTTAAAATTTTCAGTATTTTCTACATAAAATTATAAAAAGCAATAAAGTTTATCTTTCAAAGCAGCCTTTGGGATATTTAATATTTTAAAAATAGGAACACTGTTATAAATGATGTAAGCCATTAGTGTCTGCCTCGAGGCTTTTTAGGTAGGGAAGTTACAGAATTCATGGCTAATATACTGTGTAAATGGAAAGAGAGTGGAATCCCGGTGAGAAACTGAACATTCCCCTCTGAATTTATCACCTTCCCTCTGGGAACCTGAGCCAGGCCCCAGTGCTGAAAGTTTGGGCAGGTGGCAGTTCTGTAGCCAGGTGAGAATCACACTGCCATTGTCAGGAATATATAGGATTCATACAGAATCCAAATCATTTATCAAAAATTTTAGGGAAAAAATATTATGTGGCTTATTTCATACATGTCTAATCAAAAATTCCAAAATTCACCAGAAATTTTAGGGAAAAAATATTGTATGGCTTATTTCATAATTTCATAATAATTCTAATATTATCAAGAATATTGAATAAATCTAGTCTCCAATTCTCCAAATTAGGCTATGCAGTGAAAAATTTTATTTACATTAATATTTTACTGGAAAAATGTACCGAACAATACATATTTAAAATCTCAAGTCTACCATAATTATATTCTTTTCTTTTATAAAGTTTTTATAAGCCTATCTAGAACAACCATAACATGTATAGATTTTTATCGTTATGAAGTTCAGCAAGATAAGTATAATGAAAAGTACTTATGTGCTTGTTTTCCATGTAGAAATAAAGAGATTAGCTGAAAAAGAAGACTGGATTGTTGATAATGAAGGCCTGACTTCTCTAGTAAGTACAAATTGTTTTTGAATTGTTAGTCATTAATGTATATTACATTCAAAATAAATGATTTATTATATTAATAAGGAGCATAAGCTCTCTACCTTGCAACTCTAGTTTCTGTAAATAAAAGTAAAAAACTTCCTAGTTTTCCTTGTCAGATCATTTTTGTTGAATGCTAACTATAAATATTAAAAAATTAATGAAAACAGTGATTTCTTTAGATTGACCTTTCTTCATCCTATATAACTTATAATTTTTATCTGTGTTGCTTTTTAGAAAATGGAGTACGCTTAATTGCAAGTTATTCGGCTACTTGAATCATTAACTTTTCAGATGGGACTTTTAAGTTTCAGATACCTCTGAAAGTAGTTTTCATGATTTCTCGTGTTTTCACACTTGTCTCCTGGATCCCCCATTGCCAGCAACTGCTGGAACATCCTCCTGGCTTAAACAAGGCAGGGCCTTCCTGTTTCTCTAACATTAGTCTGAGAGCCTGATCGTGCCCTCAGCGCCCAGGATTCCCCCTGTTCTTCCCTGTGACCCTTCACACTGGGTCTTTGCTCAGGATGACTTAGGTCACTCATGGCCTCACTGCCACCTAAAGAAAGCTCAGGCCTCTCCCAGGAGCCAATGGTCTTGACTTGCCCAAATTTACAAACCAGTGATGAGTTAACCTGTTGAAGCACGGATCTTGAACAATATTTCATTACCTTAAATTTCCATATAGTCTTCCCCTGTTATCCATGGGAGATTGGACCCACTCATGATACCAAAATATGAAGATGGTATCTTCATATGAAGTTCCTTCAAGTTGGCACTCTTTATCCACAGATTCTACAGCCAACTGGTTCTACCACTGGTTGAACCCGTGGATGCAGAACTCTTGGGTATGAAAGGCTGACTGCACTTTTCATTAACAGTCTTTCCTTGTTGGTCAGGGACTTTGTAGACTCATTTTTTTCCTGCAAAGTTCAATATCCTATCTTAAGTCAATATAAATATGTATGTTATACCATACTTTATACAACAGTGTGGTTTGGAAAAGCAGTGCCTACTAATAATTTTTTTCAAGTCAAATCATTATTGAAATGAATTAGGGAAGTTGATCATTTTTAATAAATCAATTACAATTCTATTTGAAAGGATTTACTTTTTTAAGAAATATTTTAATTAGTTATATCTATTTGTCACAAATCCTATATTTACGTACAACCTATTCTATAGCTAATTGTCTCTTGCACTCTAATGTCATTAGAGAAAAGTGTGGAGCAGACCTGTACCACCCTGTACAGCAGCCACCTGAGCCCCACAAAAAGACGGAATACAAAACATCTCAACTTTTATATTGATTACATATTGAAATAGCAATAATTGGATATGCTACATGAAATAAATCATATTACAGTTAACTTTATTTCTTTTCATTTTTTTAATGTGATTGCTAGAAAATCTGCAATGTGGCTTGTATTTGTGGCTCACATTTTATTTCTTTTGGAAAGCACTGGTACAGCGGAAAAAATGCATTGGACTCAATTTAGGATCAGAACCTATTATAGTTTAGGCAATACTAAAGAAGCCATGTAACTGCTATGACCATACTGTCTTCATTTGTAAAGGAGGAGCAGGACAGTGCGTCACAGTTTTGTGAGTTAGGATTAAATGAGACACTATGGACCAGAGCACTTTGTAAATTTCAAAGCTTTAGCCAAACAAACATAAAGGATTTTTATTTGCTTAATACTTACAGTAACTGAGACCACTATGAAGATAATACCTTAAGTGTACATTATTCCTATTTTCAAAGCACTTTCATACAAGCCTGCCCTCATCATTATAGCAAGTGGAAGGACAGGTCAGAAGGGACCACTGGACTATCACCCCTTGAATAACTTGCCCAGATGAAATGGTTATGGAAGTAGATTAACCATTGAGTCACCTTGCTACCTGGTCAGATTGGTCACCTTGATACCTGCTCACATTGGTCTTGTGCAAAGGAAAAAAAAATTATATGTTCAATTTGAGAAAATAGTATCTCTGCTGTCAAGGTTCTGTGTTTTATTTTATAAAACTGACATACATTCAGGGCAGCCCCTGTGGCTCAAAGGAGTAGGGCTCCGGCCTCATATGCTGGAGGTGGCGGGTTCAAATCCAGCCCTGGCCAAAAACTGCAAAAAATAAATAAATAGACAAATAAAAACTGACATACCTTCAATAACTCTGAGCCTTAAAATAGGTAATGGCTTTAGGTCCTTCTTTGGGCTAGTGCTTCTGCATCTATAGTGAGCCATCTGTGCCTCCATGGGAGGGGCTGTATCTTGGCCTAGCTGTTTGCATGGTGGTAGATCAGCTCCTGTGAAAATGCTCTGTCTGAAGTAGTTGCCATTGAACCTTTTTTGTAGTCTATTATTGTTTCAGGTTAATTTGAGGATACAAAGTATTAGGATATAGTGTTTGCATTTGTTAGATAGAGTCCCTGTTATAATTGTGTCCCACCTCCAAGAAGGGTATCATACACCCTATAGCATTGTGCCCATTAAGTGGAAGGCCACCCATCCCCCTTCTCCAACCCTTTCCCGCACTCTCATTCCTCTGCCCCCCACCTTGAATTGATCTGAGTTTTTCTCTTATGTGGGGATGTATTAGATCATCTTCTGGCTTCATAATAGTATTGAGTACATTGAATTTTTCCTTCTCCATTCTTGTGATACATTAAAATAACTAATTTCATGTTTGATCTCACACACAAGCTACATAACCATGTACAGGGACAAAAGAACTAAACCCCATTGCGGTCTTATGAATGAATGATCCACAGGAAGTGGCTCATCTGGAATCTGACAAGACAGTCTCTAGACACATACCATTGAGGAAATAGGCCATAAGAAGACTTGGTAGACTTGGTAATGCTGAGTAAGGATTTTAGCTATTCATCATGGATCTCGAGACAAAAGGTAAATTAGTGCTTAGAGCACAAGTCTAGAGTCCAGCTATGAATATTAGTGTTTTAATCTATTGTGGGTGTAAAATTCTTAGACTTTGAACAATGAAAAATTTTATCAAAGCTTATTGCATACCCTTAATTTATATTTTCTTAATATTTCCACAGTACTAACCCCCTTTGTTTGAAATAAGAGTACTTTTTCTTTCCCTGTGGCTAGGATAGGAAAATGTTGCTTATCACATTAAAGAAATGAACATACGCTTTACCTCATTATGACTGTCTCTTCAGCTGAAGTATTATCTTTAATTAGAACTTCACTTCAGTGCTCTGAAACAGCTCGTTAAAAGCATCCTGTTTTCTTCTCATGTTGAAAATGGTTTCTGCCTTTTTTCAATTTGGATAATTCTGAGAATTTTCTTCTTTCAGAAGAACTGGAATGTGTGATTACTTCTTACAGTCAGCTAAATTGGATGATTCACTGACGATACACAGAGATAGTACTATTTCTTTTTTTAGCGCGTGTGTAGGCCATCACTTACTCCTGATACAACTAAAACACATTGAGCCTTCTAGTATTCTCTGTCCACTAATATTAATATAGATATAAAATTAATAAGGAAGTCTAGTTCAAATTTTAATTTAAGAAATATAAGTAACTACACATGAACATTGACATATAACTACCCACAGATGAATTTGGGATTTAATTCTCAATATATTAAATTTTCATACTTCCTAAGAGAGGTGGGTGAGATTAATCAGGCTAGTCACCTAACATGTTTTGACTCTTTAAATGCTTTCTGTGCAATTAGTATTTCATCCTGCATTCCTTTTTAATATTTTCTCTATACTTCCACTTTTAAGTGTTCTTTGTGGTGCCCTCTGGTGGTTTCAAAGTGTAGTAATAAAATGACATAAATGCTAAAGCACTGCTGTATTTTAGCTTTCATTAAGTCTGAGTTCCTTTTGGTAAGAAAATAAATGTCCTTTTCAAAATATTTATGTGTCGCTTCCTTTCTTCTGTTGAATTTTTTCATAAACCTCTTAAAACTTGATGTGTGTATTGAGTAGAGGTTCTCAATTTTTTTTGTATATATCATAGCAGGTTGAGCATTAAACCTTCCATGTCTCTCTGCCTGTTGCAGGAAACCCAAACCCTGTACCCTATTTCTTGAGGCCAGTTGCTCAAGCTCTGTGGTTTTGACATGCTCCTCTTCCTGAGGTCCTTCAGCCCCAGCAGTTTCTTACCCACTCTGGTCTGTGTGTACTGTGCTTTACGAGGACTCGTTCCCTCCTTCGCTGTCTTCTCTAGGGGCCCACAACCCTGGCAGTTTCTTACCCACGCTGGGCCATGTGTGGTGTCCTAAGAGGACTTGCTCCCTCCTCACCTGTCCTCTTACTGCAGCCATCAGCTTTAGTGTTCTCACTGGCTGGGGGTGGGGGGCTCTTTGACCATCCCGTTCACAGCAGATCCTCCTCTATCACAATTGTTCTCTTGAGTCCTACATGTTTTATTCTTGATGCTTATTATAGTGTACAGTTGCAGTTATTTTATTTCTATACTTTCTTTGCAACTTTTTTTGTTGACTCTGACTTTCACAGCATCACCTGTCTGAAATAGACATATAGGGAGAACTCTTGTCAGTCTTACGCGTATGTCTCTATAACTTACAGTCGTTCCAGGCAGAAAATACACCCTAACTACTCCTTGGAGCTAAGATATCACAATTCATTCACACTTAATTTTGAAATGCCTTTGGTTGGACACATAATAGAACTTCTGTAAGTTGACCACACAAGGGACTGTAACATACTGGTCAACATATTGAGGTGGTCAACATAAGGAACTAGGCCTGCTGTGCTAATATGTACATGTGGTGCATGTCCAGTCTATGAAAATTGGGTCACCTTAGGGAGGTGGTCAACTACAGAGGTTCTACTATATTTTTATTTTCTGACTTTATATAGAAAAATGACTATAATGACTTATTTAAAAATTTTTTACCTCCTCCAGATTGTTATTATTAAATTTTGTTTTGTTGAACAGTACCAGAGAGGCGGACAAAGAGCTTGAACTCATCTCTGAAAATGGCATTTAAAATATCTGCTATCTATTACTTATAGTGTCATTTGCCTCTCACAAGAATAGAATGTTGAAAGGAAATTTTTAGTTAGACCTGAGTTCTATTCTGGTTGAATTAGATGTACTTTAAATAGTTTCAAGATTTACCCATTTTTAAATAGCAGGTGCAAAGCATGCCAAACCTAACAACTCAATGACTGGAAGATATTTTTGTCAGATTATTTGTCTGTCTGTTCCTTTTGATAAATTTGAAAAATTTAGAGCTTTTGGCTATCTTCACTTCTGATAAATATATCTTAGTAATCAGTGCATGTTTTTTTAATTTCAAGACACACTTTTTTTTCCTTCAGCCCTGTCAGTTTGAACAGTGCATCGTGCATTCCCTGCAGTCACTAAAGGATGTTCTCGAGTGCAAGCCTGGAGAGGCCAGTGTAAGTTCTCTGTTCAGTTTCACCTCTGCTTCAGAACTTCCCAGGGAATCACAACTGTACATTTTTGAGTCCTTGAAGCCCAGGAGCTTTTCTCCCGCATCGCTTGCTTGTTTCATTTCGTTTAACTACATAGGTGTGCTGATTTCTGGTTCCAACATAGCTAATGAAAGGTAACATGTGATAGAGTTGTTGCACTGATAGCACTTTGTGAACAGAATGAACAGTTGACCTGGGTATTGTCACTCAGCCCACTACTTCACAGTCTTCTCAGTTCAGTCACCACAGCTAGGAAAACCATGTGTAGGCCAGCTCTTCACTCACTTCCCCGTTCAGAGTAGGGAGACCCATGCTAGAAGCAGTTTTCTGTATTTTAACTATTTGTATCTGACTTCATAAATAAAAAGTTTTGTTTTACTACCAAAGTCTGAAACTTTTAATGAAAATTTTTCCTCATAGGTCTTTCAACAACCCAAAACACAGGAGGAGGTTTGCCAACTAAGCATCAATATCATGCAGGTAATAATCTAAGCAGTGATACCCAAACCCTATGGTTAGAGTCCCTCAATAGTTAGAGTCCCTAGCCCCAAATAATGGCTAGTCAACCCCTCCTATTTATAAGGTATGTATAACATATATTAAATATGTATTTTTGTTTCCTCTTGTCTGCATATATAATAGTCAGGGGTAAGTAGGGCAACAAAATAAAGTTTAATGTAAAATTAATTACAACTTATTTTAGCAGTACCCAATCTTTTCATTTTTATTATATTTCCCTTTTTTTTATTCTCTTGGTACTTTATATATATTTATATTAGAGCACAGAGTAAATGATAGTCATTTACTTTATAATCTGGAGTATAAAGACTTATGATTGGGGCTAGTGCCTTGTACACATATAAATGAAGTTGAGCATGTGAATGAGTGGAAAAGGTCTTTTGCCTAATAAGTATTTAGGAAATTAATAATTTATCAAAAAATCAATGCTTTTAATTTTCTTTTATGTATTGATGGGATATATACTTCTATTATTAACAGGATATATATAAAATATATTCCTTGATACATCTCTTCCCCACAGCCATACTACTTGTGAGATATATACTTCTACTTTAATTTATATAAAGTTATTTTTGTGTTCAAATAGATTAATATCTGAGAGTTTATTCATCTGAGAATCCTAAAACTTATTATTTCTGACTTAGGTTTTTATACACTGTCTGGAACAATTAAGCACCAAGCCCGATGCAGATATAGATACTACACAGTAAGTGAAAATGAAATAAATCTCATTAATGCATTTAGGAGAATTAAAAATACAGATTCAAGTTTGATATTCAGTCTTATATCCTAAGACTTCCAGTAAAATAGGTTGTTTATATTAAAGTCAGTTTTATATATTAGACCTATTCTTTCCATAATTAGAGTCATACTAAGCATATTGAACATATACATATGATTTGTTCATTAATTGTCAACAGATTTCATAAATAATCAAGTGGAAAATTGAAATATATATAACTCCTAGTTGATTATGTTTGCAATTCTGCCCTTAGGGGAACACATTAGTACTTTTGTGATTTCTGGTTCCAACATAGTTAATAAAAGGCAAAATGTGGTAGAGTTGTTGCACTGATTCTGCCATTAGGGGAACATATTAGTACTCTTGTGATTAGCACCTGTAGCTCAATGGTTAGAGTGCCAGCCCCATGCATCCGGGCAGGTGGGTTTGAATCCAGCCTGGGCCTGCTTACAAAACAGAACAAAGCAAAAAAGTCTGGGTCGGGCTTAGTTACTTGAGCTCCAGAGAATCTTAACTCATGATGTTTAAAAATCCATGTGGCCATCCATGTTCTAATAGACAGCATTATAAAATCTAGTTGTTGTTGTTTTTAATCTGGTTTTTCTGAACTATATTGGCATGTATAACTTTTGTGCGCCTATGATTTATGCCCTGACACAGACAACACTGAAATAAATACCTCTTAAATCTTAAATTGACAATTTGAGAATTTTTTCATGTTAGTCTAGTCGCTGGTTTTTGCTCTTCAGTGTATGAAACTGTTACCTCTCTAGAGACCTAGTAAGCTTTTAATTCTCAATCTCCTCTGATTTGATTCCATATTTTTAGCTCCCTCTTCCACCAGAAGTTTTTTCTTACATCCCTGATATTATTGATTATTATTAATAAGTCTTTCCTTATTTTATTAAAATTTCTATTTCATATATCATTGAATCTGATAAATTATGCAATGTATTTCTAATTTTTTTATATCAATTGATGCTGTTTTAATTATCACTAGTTTATGTTTTAATGTTTTTCAGGTTGGTATCCTTTTTTTACCTCTAAATTTTGAAATATTTTGTATTTACATCATTTAAGTCTTCCATGTGAATTGTAAAATTAGTTGGTCAGGTTTAAAGAAAGTAAATTCTGTGGAAGTATATAAATTAGTCAATGGGGTTGTGATCCTGCCCCCCCACACTCCTCACACCCCCACCCCTGTTTTATATTTCTGGTTACTTGTGGGTTATCAATTAATTTCCTAACTCACCTCTGAAAGTGAGCTTGGACCAGCCCCTGGATATTCTGATAGGCAGAATCATTTTAATTATATAAGTATATACTTAGGATAATTAGAATTATTTGACATTTCCCCCCCGTAGCAATTTACTTTTCTATTTAGCTAAATGGAAGCCTTAATACTTTGGGAAGACCCAAAATTTTATATGGTCCATGTTAATAGCTAGTCCATCAGGTTTTATTTGAACTGTTAATTATTAAATAAAAGAACTTATGGAAGGTTATGTGATTTTTTTTTAACCAAAACAGTTAAAATTCACATTTATATATAGTTCACTGTATTTTTAAATTTTAGTGCTTTAATTGTAACTATTCACTTACTTGTTCCTATATTCAGTCTTTCTGTGGATGTGTCTTCCCCTGATTTGTTTGGAAGTATCCATGAAGACTTCAGTTTGACCTCTGTAAGTAAGGTGATAAATAGAAAGGAAAACTTGAAAAACTATTAATAATTAATGACTTTCACAAATCAGCCTAAATTATTTTGTTACTGCCTCATTGCTATAAAATATAGTATAGAACATTGCTCTATACTTTGGAGCTATGTCATACGTGAAAATTTTAGTAAATATAATTTATATGAATTTCACACTTAAAACTTTTTAGTTAGAATTGCAACTATCTATAATTCTATATACTGTCTGCATCTTGCAGTTCTTGAGTTGTTAGTCAGGTGCCCCAGAGTTGTTACAATCAGATGGGGAAGACAAGGGTGGCCTGTTTTCTTCACACCTTTTGCCTCCTCAGCCAGGGAATTTCTGCTTTTCTCTGTTTTATTTTTGTACATTCTCTAGTAACATTTTATCTCAACACAAGTTCAGATTAAAAATATATATGTAGGGGAGGAGGGTGGTTGGGTGGAGGGAGGGT